>JAPCYP010000213.1:0-245833 GCA_035048595.1 Echinosophora koreensis
CTCTATTCTCATGTGTGAAAGTGAGAAAACTTTATTCTCGGAGAATCACATTCTCAATAATGTATTTTGCTTGTCATAAAACATTCCCGATACCACACGCCACCTAAACTCTAATATCAGCTTGGCTAATAGGAAAAATTGCATAGTTAAATGAAATTTAACTCATCCAGTACTAAATGATAGCGATGATGCACTAGTCCCACTGTACCACCTGCAAAGTGGCAGCAATAGACCAAAACTTGGAGGCACGATACACAATTTCGAGAGGACCCCCCTCAAGATTTGATTTAACTTTTAATTCATTATTTTGGAAACGCTAATGTGGTCCCAAACATATTCAAGGAGTTGGAAACTGTCTGGCCTTGGGTGATATTTTTCCTTAACACATTGGACCAGGACCCCACTTATGCCGGATATGCAGAGGTAGGGACTTAACCGATCCTGCTTCTTGCTAAGATAGTAAATACAGCAGTATTAACAGGGCTTGCTTTCTTTATTTTTCAATTTCCATGTTTTTATATCTATTTTTAAAAAATAATTATAAAGTTGTCATCTTATTTTCATCCTTTTTTTTATTTTCAAAGATTTTTTACGAAAAAGCATGTTGAAAACAGAAAAAATGGGAAATGAAACACAGAAAACAGAAAACAAAGCAAATCTACCCTTAGGGCCTGGTTACTTTTCAGAAACATTTTCAATTTTCATTTTCCAAAATCTTATATTGATTTTACAATTGCTAACAATAAAATGGAAGGCTCCTAAGATAAACCCAATTGTGAAAAAGAGCAGATGAAGGCTAAGTTCGAGAGAATGCATTTTCAGAAACAATGAAAAACAACTTTTTGACATTTTCAAGAGTTTCTTCTGGAAATTACTATATTTTTTTTTAAAAAATGAAAAAGAAAGTTGGTCAACAAAATACTAAAATCAATATAGATTTTTAGAAAATGAAAACTAAAAATGTTTTTTAGAAAGCACAAACGAAGCCCTTAATAATCCATTTTCTATCATTTTTTTTTTTAAGGGGAGACTCATAATAAACCTTGCATTGATAGAACAAGAATAAGGGAATGACAAAAGGGGGGGAAGGCATTGCAAGGGTTTGAATGCCATATTTCTCACAATTCATGTCTTACATCTTACCCAACCTAGCTCGTCGAAGAATATTTCTGTCATAGTTTTTTAAATCCGCTTTTTTTACAATGGTTGTGTAAGTGGAAATTATTGCATGCCTTCAGAACTTACGGGAGACATAGTTTATGCTACTGTCCACTGCAAATGCCATTCCCCGACACCAAGGAATAAATGTGTAACATTCATGTACTAAATACTTCACTATTAAAACAACATTGAAGCTCTTTTTACTTTGCTTTGGCAAAGTGAACTAATATGATAGCAGGGCTCCATTTTGAGGTCAGGTCCCATGTATGGAGAAAAAAGCTGTGAATCCCATCAAAGGGCCACTTTGAATGAAAGTGGTATATGTATGGGATTGGCAGAACAAGCGTTTTAGATCCTGCAGGGCTTTCACTGTATATCTCTATCTAGCTGTCTATCCACTTTTCTTCTTCAAATCCTCTTCCTCACCTTTTTCTTTTCTTACACAACTCGCTCTCTGACAAACTCCACATGCTCATGGTGTAAGGTCCAAGCCACAGACCCACCCACGTTGTTTTGTCCACATGAAGTGGTAGGAAATGAACATAGAACGGATCTGAGTCATCTGACCCACACATCCATACACACCTATCCCACTTCCCCTTTACGCTTTACCATTCCCTTCCTCTTCTATTTTTATTAAGCATAGTTTTAAATTGTTGTTGATATTAAGTTGTGTTTATGATAATTGTAAAAAAATGTAACCATAATTATGATTATATAAATTTTTTTTTGCTTATCATGATATAGATGCGAACCATGCATTGACTTTGTTGATGACTAATGTCTATTAGAAAATATGACTGAGCACTTTTATTAGAGTCCTCATCTTTTAATCACGTTTTCTCCATCCACAAGACTTGAACCCGAAACCTTACTTAAGGGATCCGAACCTAATTTCACTTGGGTCAACATAAATGTTGGTAATTATGATTATAATATGATTGTATAGACTAATAAAAATGTAATAATATAATAATCGTTATTGGTGGGACTTGGATCAGCTCCAGCGGCAGGAGCGTCCTACCGCTCCTCCAAACCGTCCGATCGTGGTCCCACACATCAGAGCAGCTGGTCCCACACATCCACACAGCAGCTGCACCATTGGATCTCGCAGGAGCGACGCTGGACGGAGCCAGCAGCAGGAGCGAATCCGGGTGGGTTATTGGTGGTGTCAATTACAATCTAAAACTTTTTTATTGGTTTTTTTTATTTGTCCGAGATACTTGGTATCTAAAAATTATATTAAAGCCCTAAACCTTAATTTCTAATTCAAGTTGAGTCAAGCCGAGAAGATTCATATAAAGGGATAAAACTCTTTCAATATTTATTTTTTCCCTTCACAAAATTCTAACATGAGATCTTATTTAAGAGAGGCAAGTTACTTGCCATTTGAACTAACAGCAGTTGATTTTTTAGGACCCCAATTTCCTATAGTAGTAGCAATTTTGGCCATTGGATTTAAATCGCACTGCTCACGTTCAAATATGTATTAGAATACATCACAAAACATATGGGTTGAGATGATAATTGTGTCACGTAATAACAGCGGGGAATCCGTTTTAGATTATTTATTGGGTATTTGATTTTTAACAACTCTCTTTCTGGCAGAGACTCAGATTTTGCAATTCGGATCCCCTCCTGCTGCTGCACCGTGCAGCAGCAGTGTTATTTTCCCAATTCCAGCATGTGGGGCCTTATGAAAAATGCATGATGGTGGGAGAGAGTAATTTGGACCATTGATTGTTGCATGAGGGATGCTGCAGGGGCCATTTGCTGGAGGGGATCCAGATTGCAGATTTTGACACCCCAAATTCCACCAATCTCTCTCTCTCTCTTAGGTAGTGTTTAATTAAAAGGTTGTCACTTCTTCCTATATTCTAAGCAACCTGGTTTTCAACATTTGCCTCTCATATATAATTATATAATACACTACAAGTCATCTCTTTCACAACACACTCTGGCTCTTCTGCATGAGATAACAAAAAATAAAAGTAATCCCATTTGTTCTGTGGGCATACCCATAGAAGAACAAAACATCTCTTCTTGGGTGTATCAAATTACTCTTTAGTATATGCACTGCTAGGTCAATAGAAGAGGTGTATGCTAGTGGTAGCACTTTGAAATTTCTTTGTTTCCACTTCTTTTTGTTCCTTCTGCTTCTGCAGGAGATATATTCTCCCAACTGCATCTCTTTCTTCTCTCTATCATTCTGTCCAAGGACATTCTCTTTTGTTCACATGCATACACATGTAAAACACAAAATTAACTCAAGATGAAATTAATTTGCATGTCCAAGTTTATATGCCAATGCACTATTATTATCTTCTTTTGAAAACTTCTAATTCTCAAGGACAGTTCCTCCTTCTGAATTACCTTGACATTTCAAATTCTTTTACATCCATTGAATCCCCCAAAACATCACATTTCTTTGTTCTATACATTAAATTCATGCTTGAAAGAAGACTTTTGGACTCTGCAGTGCACAGTTGACGATTGAAGAAAAGTAAAAATGTCTAAAAAGGCTTTGAAATCCATGAAGAATGAAAACCCAGAATTGCAGAAGCAGATTGGTTGCATCACTGGATTTTTTCAGCTCTTTGACCACCACCGTTTCTTCGCAGGCCAGCACACTAGCAGCCACAGTCAGCTCAGACTTACTTCAGGTATTCTGCAACATCCTTGTTTTTCTGTTATTTCTGTCATACTTTGTGGAAGTTATCTTGATTGTATCAGTACTATTACTACCACTGTTAATTTTGTTATATTTTCATAATTTTATTTTTGTATATTTTTAGACAAACATGATTAATCAAGAAATTTTGACTGACATGCATATTAAAATGATAAATGTTAGATGTACAGACACAATTTTTCACATCTCTCATATATATTGAGGTGGAGAAACTTTGTTGGCTTGCTGTCTCACCAACAAAATTTCACCACCATGGGTCCTCACACAGCATATTCTAGGGATGCTAGAAAATTTGTATGTGCAACATTTTTCGGTTAAAAATTAAAATCACTTTCTTCAACATTAATGGACTGACACAATTATCCTACAATATTTTAGTAACTTGTAAACTCGCAGCATGGTTCTGTTTTATTTTCTCTTCTTAGCTAGTTTTTTAATTTTTTTTTAATTTTAGTTTTTTGTGAAGTGATAGGGTGGTTAAAGTTCTCTAACTTCACCTAGTTAACAGGCAAAGCAAAGCCTTTCATTTAGTCGTTTTAATTTATGGCAGTTTTTCTGACTTCGTTTGGTTGGTTTAGGATTTTTCGTGTAAAAAAACTCATTATATTTCATTTTCCATTGAATATATAAATTCACTTTAGATTTGATAGAAGCGGGTATGTGGAATTAAATTTTTATTTATATATTTTTTATTTACAGATTTTGAATTTGGCTGACAAAAGCTCTCTACGGAATTTCCTTTATCTAGATTTCTATTACCCATTTCAAGATATGAAACTAGGTAAATTATAATAAAATTTTCTAACAGATGTTGATCAAATAATGTTCTCCTTCATATATTTGAAAAACAAACTGAATTAATAAGGTTCTACTTTGTAGAATGACACATCTTGATTTTCAAGAGTTAGAGGTAAAAATAATTTTCTAGAAAGAAAAGTATGCACCTGATAATTCACCTCGATGAATGCATGATGGATGCTTGAAGTTAATATAAGCTCCCCCAAGTGGAACATCATTCTAAAAACAAAAAGAAACAGTAAACCATTCTTTGTTTAGGATTTTCAAAAGATATTTCTAAGATTTTTGTGTGCCTCAATATCCTTGTTTATCTGGCCTCATTTTCGGGTTTATGCTGGACTCAAATCCTTGATAGTTACATCATGAATTTCAGTGAATTTTTTTAGAGCTTCAACATGTAAACAGACCAACAGATATTTAAGAAAGGATTTACAAAGAATGAACAGAGAGTTCAGGCTACAGTTTGAGAAGATATTTCATATTACTTCTAACTCAAAAGTTTCCTTCCTTTCTCAGGTGGAATCAGTAATGACATCAAAGAGCAGATAATGCAGAAAGAAATGGTCAGATAACACTTAAAAGTAGCTTAACTCTTTTGGAGAATTTAGCATAATCAATTTAGAACTTGATACTTGAGAGTATGGTTACAGGCAAAGAACCTGAAGGTTGCAAGAGAGAAGCAGCAATTCTCCACGGAGTCATCAATAAATTCTATGTCCTCATCACCTTGTTCATCCAGCATGTCATCCCTTGACTTCAACAGAACAATTCAGACAGAATCACCATCAACTAACCGAACGAGAATTTCGGATAACCCAAATTCTGAAGTAGCAATGAAGCAACTTGATATCCCAGGTCAGAAATCCCTCAACTTCTATGACATTGCCAGAGACTCAATGCATAGAGAAGCTCAAGGATTGTCTGTGAAAACTGTGGCTAAAGAGGAAAAGAAGGGTCAGACTCATACATTGAAATACATAGACTCCCCCAGGCCTTTGCAGTCCCACAAATCCGTCAATGCAGCAGTTAAAGTTGCCAATGAACCAATCCATATTCTTGCCAAGTCCAAGAAAACACCTTGGGACTCACCAAGACTCTCTTATGATGGGAGGGATATAAAAGATACATTGAAATCTGCCACAAAGCATAAGGAACTCCCAAGGCTTTCATTGGACAGCAACCTTTTGAAGAGTCCACAGAAAGGGTATGGGAGGAACTCCACCACAATGCATAGCAAGCTGCAAGAACCAGAAACTTCCAAAAGATCATCCAGTGTTGTAGCAAAGTTAATGGGGCTGGAAGCCCCCCCAGACTGGACACAAACTTGTGAGACCTCACTGGAGACTTATAGTTGCTCCACCAATAAAAATGAGATTTTGGCAAGATCTAGCACAAGTTCTGGATCTCCAAGAACATGCCAGGGGTCTACTTTGCCTCAGTCTAGAAAGGTTGATTCAATCATAAATGTAGCACCATATTCACGATTTGCGCTTGAATCAACTAGGCGGAGGCAACTTGATGCAAGCCAAAGTTCTCAATTGCAAGCTTCCAATGAAAGCGAATCTGATATTAAAGCCTTGAAGTCATCCCTCTCTGTGTATGGGGAAATTGAGCAAAGGCTGGCAGAACTTGAGTTCAAAAAGTCTGGAAAAGATCTGAGAGCCCTTAAACAGATTCTCGAAGCAATGCACAGATATAAAGATTCATTTGATATTACAAGAGATCAAGCTTCAAATTCTCCACCTGACATTAGGAACAATATTAGATTCCATGAAAGCTCGAAAGTACAAAGTCCGAGAATACTGGCAAAAGACCTAAGATCTGTTACAGTTGAGATGTCAAATTCAACCCAGGGTAGTAAATCACCAATTGTCATCATGAAACCAGCAAAAGTTAATAGAAAAGCCAATAATACTTCTTCCAGAGAAATGTCAATTCATGGTAAAGCTGGTCACAACAATTGTTGCCCTGGTAATCATACAAGTGGAAGATTGGTTAACAAGCAAACAGCTAAAGGTATCAGTTCTTCAGCAGATAAGTGTGATAACGTGAGAACTTCGAAATTGATGCAATTGTCAAAAGTTCCTGGAGACAGCAATGGAAAAAACACCACCAACTCTGGTAATCTAACAGTGACTGGGAGCCCAAGACTAGAAAACAAGTTTGGTTCGGAGAGACGTTCGCCACCAACCAGTCCATCACCAGATTGCAGCTTTTACAGAAGACACAATAGACAATCTGTGGAATTGTCTTCCCCAAGTACAAACACCAAGAAAAAAAATCTCTACTTTGCAGGAAAGAAATGAACATGTCGATGAGATCAGCTGTCGCTGGAGGGATTTAAAGCATCATGTTAATGTCATTTCTTCAGATTATGACAGAAAAAGAAGCATGGTCACTGATAGTGACATAGAAGTCATTGACATTGATCAATCAAGAAAGATCAATAGCACTTCCATCCAGCAGAGTGGCCTGAATCAAAATGTAAGTATTTCTTCCTTGCATTTGCATACTTAGGGCCTATTTGCTTGGTGTCCGGTTGCTTATTTTCATTTTCCGTTTTTAAAAATAATTACAAAATGGCCAATTTATTTTCATTTTATCTTCTGTTTCAAATATTTGTACAACAAACAGTGGAAACAAGAAAAAATTGTTTTTAATGTTTCCTTTACAAATTTTTTAAAACAGAAAACAAAATAAAAACAATGTGGCAGTTTTGTAATTATTTCTAGAAACGATAAATGAAAACAGAAAACTAAAAACATAACAAATAGACCCTTAGATTTTGTATCTAAACTAAATGGTTAATTATTCTTTCATTGATCAGAATGCAGTTGAAGAGTTGAGAAAGGAAAGCTCTAAGGCTGAGACAATGGTCACTGCAGAACAACCAAGTCCTGTGTCCGTTCTTGATGCTGGATTCTATAGAGAAGATCCACTGTCCCCAGTGAAAAAGAAATCAGACATCTCAAAAGATTTAGGTAAACAACAAAGATTGAATCTTGGATAATCAAAATTCATGTGTCAAATGAATCACTGTAGCGAATATACATGTTGTGGCATTACCAAAACAGTATAGATAGCATTTGGTATCAGTCATATTTCAATATTTCCGGCAAAGTGAGCATGAGAATAATAGTTTCTCATGTTAGGTACAGAGATAAATTATTCCTTAGCATAAATGATGCCCCGGAACTTAGCTTAAATGATGCCCTGGAATAAAGAAAGTCCATTCTCGTGTACGAGGATGAGAAAGAAATATTCCTATACAGATTTCCGGAATAAAACATTCCATGGAACAAACGTCACATTAGGAAAGGATTTTGAGTTATATTTTGATTCTATTCAGATTTTCTGCTACAGGTGTAGCTCTAAGCGCTGACGATTATAGTGAGGAGAACTCAATGGATCTTCATCCTTTATCCAGCACAACAAAAACCAACTTCAGCACTAATGATAGAGACGTGAACACTCAGAATTTGGTTCAAATACTACAAGAAATTGAGTGGACTGATGAGAAATTCATCAATTTCAATGACAATAAGGATCCTGACCATAAATATATATCAGAAATACTGTTAGCATCAGGTCTGTTCAGTGGTCTCAGCTCTAGCAAGATATTTCATTCGCCAGGTCACTTGATTAACCCAAAGTTGTTCTTTGCACTAGAACAAACAATGACAAACAAGAGGCATTCTAATACTGAAGACAGTGCCAAGAAGATTGCTAGGATTATTAATCTTGAGCAAATGCAAAGAAAACTCATATTCGATGTCGTTAATGAAATTTTAGTTCGAAAACTAGTATCGGAGAGTTCATCCTCTATGTGTTGTTGCCTACCAAATGAGCTAGCAGGTAGAAAACTAAAAGGGCAGCAGCTTTTGGGTGAGATTTGCAAAGAAGTAGATCAGTTACAACCTCAAAATAGGAATGTCAGCCTGGCTGATGAGGATGATAATTTGGCTAGTCTCTTGTGGGGAGATTTGATGCAGCATCCCACAATTTGGACTAACTGCTGCAGTGAGATGCCAAATATTGTGTTGGATATTGAAAGGTTGATTTTTAAAGATTTGATAACTGAAGTTGTGAGAGGTGAAGTTGCAAATCATCCTGGTAGGCATTGCAGGCAACTCTTGTTTACCAAGTAGGAATTTTGGCTAAGTTTGAGAAAAATGTTTCAGTCTTCAAATGTTACCTTTCTATACTTGCAATACATTTAGATTGAAGGGGGTAATAAACTGCTTAATTGACAGTTTAACCTTTGTTTTGTATAAATTCATACCTTGATTGTATAAAAATGGTATACCATCTATCCATATTATTGAACTCTGAATGCAAGGATAAATTTATGCAGTATGTGAAGAAAAGTAAAGCAGGAAACTAATAACTATAATACAAAAAATTAGGCTAGGATAATAGAAGTCCCAAAACCAGTGGAAAATAAAACAGAATATCTATAATATCGCCACAAAATCCTCTGATACAGATCATGCCAACAACCCTCTCAAGTCTCAAGTTGGTGTATAGATGTCTTCCAATGCCCAACTTAACAACAAAAGTCCTTGCTAGAGACTACTTTTGTGAGTATATGTGCCAACTGTTCTTTTGACCTTCTAGACAGAAATTGAATTATCTTGGCTTCAGGCTTTACCTTGATAAAGTGTTGATACACTTCAACATGTTTTGTCTAGTCATGTTGAACTAGATTTTGTGCAATCTCTATGGCTGCTTTATTATCACAATAGGATCCATTACTGAACTGGATGAACAACCAATTTCTTTTAATAACTCCTTCAACCAGAGAAGTTCACAAAGTCCTTGTTGGAAATACCAATTAAAAAGGTTCTTGTACTTATAGATTCATGGTTTAAATAAGTTTTTAGTCCTTACAAAGTTCACCAATTTTGGTTTTAGTCCCTATAAAATATTTTCTTAGGATTTCGTCCCTATAATTTCAAAATTTTTGTAAATAGTCCCTGCTGTTACCCCTGATTACTAGAATCACACTAGATGAAAAAATTTGTCAATTTTAACGCTGTGACCCTAATGTATGATTTTCTTCTACTTTCTAGCCAAATTTTGCCGCAAATCGAAGAAGAATAATAAATTACCTCAGTACCTCTTAGTACTAGATATCATACAAATGAAGGAATTTAACAATTTTAACCCAGTGGTTCCTAATGCATGATTTTGTTTCTATTTTCTGACAAAATTTATAGTAAGTCGGACAGTAAAATGAGATTATCTTGATACCTCTATGTACTAGATAATGGAAAAAGATGACGCTAGGGATTATTTACAAAAAATTTGAGATTACAGGGATGAAATCCTAAGAAATTTTTTTACAGGGACTAAAATCAAAATTGATGAACTTTGCGAGGACCAAAAGCTTATTTAAACCTAGATTCATGTATCTCGGCTGTATCACTCATGGACCTAGATTAAATAGATCAGTTGGCCTAAATCACTATCCAATGATAAAATTTCTTAATTATGCGTCTTACCGTCAGTTCCAACCTCCGTTGTGCATCCAATTCCTACCGGCATCCTTTTCTGTCGCCGCGTATCATATCGACACCTCAATTGCTCTTTCAAGTCCTTTGTGTCGCTTACTAAAATGCGTTCAAAGCTAAGGTCACATATTATACAAAGGAGCAGTTTAATCTCTCCAACTTGTTTGTTCCATCCATAACAAGTAAGAAACTGACGGGCTCTGCTACTTACAAGTAGGGGTGGGAATAGGCCAGACCGCTCGTCAGGAGCCTATGGCCTATCCTATTTAAGGACTTAGCTCTTGTCTCTCATGCTGATAATTCTGGTAGTTGTGGCCATGGATTGGTCGTGGCCAAGGACGTGACGGTAATAGGCCTTGATGTACTTTTTGTAACAGGTTGGGACACTTGGAAGAATGTTGTTGGGCAAAGCATGGCAAACATGCTTTCCTCAGACTGAGCCAATCTCGTCACCTCTTGTTGGCAACCGTAAAGATGACAAAGCAGTTACATAGTTCAACTTTTGAAGATGGAGATTAAATGAAAATTCTTTGCCTGTGAATCCATACTCTTGTATCATTTTTCCATGTAATCATGTGGAAAAGAGAAATAGAAACGAGATTTTGTTAATGGATTCATTCTAAATTTATAAAATTTCATTTATAACTTGTTTTTTTATTTTAAAAAAAAAAACTTCGCACCATCAGCATTTTTCATATACAGAATTGGATTTGTATTTACTAGCATGACATTGCATAAACACCGAATTGTTCCATTTTAGTATTTGACATCAAGCGGCACTTGCATGACAGCTAGACATGATTGGAGCTCGTGCATCTCATGTCAACTAGCTATATAGAGAAAATAGCTTAATCAAAGACATTGTTGTAGCAAGAGAATGCCTTGTGACACACTGAACAAATGCGACAAAACAAAACATATTACACAAGCACAAGGGGAAAGGGGCATACAAGAAGTTTCTGAACCAATTCCTTGCAAGCTATGATGTTTCAAATAGCAAAATACTTCATTCTTTAAACCAATCAAGACCAGTGTTGTCAATGGCAGATTATAGCGGCCAGCTAAAAATCTGCCATATAAACATGGCGTTGCAGCTTATGGCAGAAACATAGAGGATATAATAAGCATTGCGGCCTATGGCAGCTGGCACAGAATCTGCCATGCCATAATGCCATGGTGGCAATTTGACATCACTGATCAAGACCTAAGGTGCATAAGCTGAAGCAGTATTTGGAGATATGAATTGAAATTGCAATTATGGGTAAGTTCTACAATTTAATGAGTATACCACCAGAGCAACAAAAAATAAAAATGCCTTTTAAGTCCAACATGCATCTTGACAGAAAATAACCAGCAAAACAATAAGATCAACACACGAACACAACAATGACTAAAAGCAAGCCTTATTGAAGAGCATTTCACAGAAACATTAGATGGTGTTTAGCTACATAAATCAGACAACATTGGGTTATTCAAAAACCAGCTTTCAATATATACGCTTAAATTAAAGCTATGAAACACATATTGACAAGGACATGCAATACAACACAGATACAATCGAAGGGACTCAGCAAATTTTAAAATTGCAAGACAAAAACACCACATACATAGATATATAAAATTGAAAATCTAAGAAAAAAATTTACAATTCATAATATGACAGCTGCATAGGAGCTGGAATTTTTAGGTTTGAAGTTGGACATTTGTAGGATGCATGTCATGCACGTGTCAGTGTCCAACATGTGACACGGCGCCAAAATAATGCATTTGTGCTTTCTATGAGTAGAGTCATTCTTTAAGATTTCTACTATTCCTTTATTTGGTCTTCCTCTGACCTCTACCATCTTAGTCACACATATATTTGAGTCATTCTTCTCACTAGAGCTTTATCGATCCTCTTCTCACATGACCGAACCATCTTAGGCAAGGTTGTGACATGTTCTCCTCAATAGACAGTGGACACTTCTCTAATTTATTGGCAAATATTGCCATTCCTTATTTTATATTTTCTTGATTGTTGATTGTTCGCTCACTCATCTCAACATTATCATCTCCTCTACACTTACTTTTGTCTCTTGTTAGTCTTAGTACTATACTGCCTGACATTCACTACCATAGAGCATTGCTGAATTTATAGGTATCTGGTACAACAATTAAAAAGTAAACCCGAATAATAGGCAACTATACTGTAAGGGAGATAATAACAACAGATTGAAAACATGGAAAATGATATCAGAATGACAGTGCAAAACCCAAAATTTCTTTTAATCTGCAGAAATGTGATCATTCCAAAATATAAAACTATGAAAGCTAGCTAGCAAGAAATATTGGGAAGTACACAGGATGCTTTGTATGTTTTGGGCATTAAGTTTAGAAACTATTTGTTTATACATGAGCATACTACAACAAGAACATGCAAAGGATTAATTTCAGTAACTATTAACTAACTTAATGTAACATGCTCTCAATAGTTAGTTAAAATGATACACAATTCGAAACAGTGGGAGTTGATTTTAGATTTTTGGTGTTATGGACAGGATATTCATATATGTGTTGGTCAAACAAAGAAGAATGTGATTTTCTGTGGGAAACAGTTGAGATGTAGCATTGATCTTTAATATAAAAAGGTATAGGACACAAACCCAGAGCAACTGCCACAAGCCAGAAATGGGGATATTTTTATATGCTATATTCAGCATAAGATCATACACAATGCCAAAGGACTTCAATAAAAAGAATCATAAATTGATCCACCAATCAATTGACACACACATACCTGAAAGATTGTTAAAGTGGGACCACGTCTGTGCAAAATAGTAACATCAATCCTATAATGCCCATAAGCAGGCAATGATCTAGATTTCATTATCCCAGAACTAGCTAGCTATCCTGACATTCTCCTGAACAAGTATACAGATTCTAATCAAAGCTTGAAAGCAATCTAATTTACAACTGAAGAAGCTGATCTGGGTTTTCCAAAGATTCCCTCAGAATTTTCTCAGCCCTCCTTTTCCTGTCATCCTTCTCATCTTCTATTGTAAACCACGGCAAAGTCTTTTTATGCTCCTCTTTTTGAAGACTTAAACCTGTGGACCTTCCTAAGAACTTATTTCCAATCTTAAAACGCACACTAGGCTTCTTCTCACTCAAAAGAACCTTTCTCCGATCTTCCTCAGAATCATAGCATGTGCTTTTCATTGCTTCAATAGCTGGAGCAAAGGTCTGCAGTACTGAAATAGATTTATCTTCAACAAAATTTTCCACAACAGGATTATCTGGTGCTACAACATTGAAGAGCTTAGCGGGAGGGGCAACAGAAGCAACTTCCTTATCCCCAACTTTCAAAGGTGCAGCAAGGAATGGGTTGCCTTCCACTGCTACTCTCTTTGCCTTGGCATCTGCAGGGTCAATCGGGGTAGACATTTCAAACATATTCGAGACCATCTGGTGCTGCAAATTCACCAAAGGCCTCTCCCCCATACCATTCTCTCTTTCATGCTCAAACTTGGCAGCATGAGGTTCTGTCACTCTTTCATTCCCTTCAGGTGACTCTGAATATGTTTGTGGATCAGGGAATGCAGGCAACCAAGCAGGAATATGCTCCCACGGAGGCTCTTCTCCTCTTTGTAAAAAACTTGGAGTCAGCACACATTCTTTCACAAATGGAAACCGAGGAAGAGGGCGTGCAAATGGGATCGGCTCCACTTCATTAACAAACTGAACAATTTCATGCATAACGCCAGAACTTTCAAGGCAATGATCGACATCCGAAGCACCTGTAAACCCCTGTACCGATCCCATATCTTCCAGCCCTTGAATGACATCAAAGACATTGCATTCAAACTCTACCTGCAAGATTAGCACAGTCATGTGCAGATTTCCCAATGTTCAAAATATACCGAGCCCCAACCTCGGATAACACTTCAAGAGCAGACTGCTGAAATGCCTGAAAACCCTCACTCTCGCATACTTGCGCTACCGCGATCTTTGTAATCGCTTGGGCAAAGTCATCAGCACCCACTTTCCTCCTACTTGTGCTAGGCTGTTCAAGCTGTCTTCCACTCTTCCAACCACCATTGCTCATATTCAGCACTTCATATCACTTTAAAACACAACATACATTCCCCAAATCACTATTATTCTTCATTTCCAAAACTCTCACCAAGAATCAAACTCACCAACCTCACTTCTGAGAACTATAATAGAAAAACAAAAACAAAAAACTGAACTTCAGATTCACGAAACTTGAGTTCAATGCAAAAGATGATAATTTCACGAATACCACGACAATTTAGGCAAAAAAAAAAAACCCTAACTCGTCCCAATTTGAATGGAGAAGAAAGGAAACAATTTTGGGTGGAATGGTTCAAAATTGAAAATTGAAAATGGGACAAAAACGTTACCTGTTATTGAAAGGTCTTGATTGGATCTGAGAGCATGATTTTTTGAGAGAAAAATATCGTTTAACTATTTGGAAGATGGTGAGAAGTGAGCGGAAGATCGAGAGAATAATAAATTAGAAAAATTTAGGGTTTGAGTTAGGTTTTAGTTAGCTTAAACCCTCGAAAACCCTTCGATCGAAGATAGCATTCGAAGCAGAGTGAGAGAGGGAGGGTTGAAATTTGGAAGGAAGATTATGCTCTAGGAGACACGATGCGATTTTTATTAATTTTGAACTCTCCAATAATTAAAGTAAAATAAAATGAAGAATCTTCCCCGACGAACGGCGTCGTTTTGGGCCACAAGAGCGGACGAGCATAGCGGCATTGCCCCAAAGTAGTTATAAAATAATTTATTATATGTATATTTGACTATAAATTTGACTATAAAATTAAATTTTAAATCTTTCGTACGAGACTCTCGATATTCAGAAATCATATTGAATTTCAATTAATTTGAGTTAAGCTGGAATGACTTATTTAAGGAGGCATAACTCTTCTAGTATCTATTTTTTCTTTATGCAAGACTCGAATCCAAGATCTTCCTTAAGAAAAATCGAGATTTTTATCGCTTGAATCAACGTGTGTTAGTAATTAATCTTATATTTAGATATACTAATAGAAAAATAATTTAAATATAATGTAATTTGTTTGAATGGTAACATTGCTTTTTTAATAAAGGTCGTGCTAAACTCTTAAATTTGATTGGATTAAATTAAATTTTTAGTCTTATAGTTTACTTTGATTTTTAATTTAGTTTTTATATAATTTAGTCCCTAATGAGACAAGGGATAGGAGTAGAGAATAAGGTGAGGAACTTGTCATTTTACTATCTTAACAATGCTAAGCCTGTGTCAAAAAAAAAAAAAAAAAAACAATGCTAAGCCTAAAAGTATTACAATTTATTGTTGTTACCATTTTTTTTGGTAGAAATTGTTGTTACCATTTTTATTACGTGCAATTTATATCTTATCATTTTTCTTATGAGACAATGAATGTGGTTGGTATTGTGTTAATAAGCGGCAAAATTGCTTTTTAAACATAAAAAAGTTATTCGCAGTAGTTTCACATTTGATGCACATTTACCCGTAAACAAGCATCCAAACATGCTATTATCTTTGCCGATTTGGTTTATCAGAATTGCTTACAAGATTAATCATCATTCCATCGCGTATAAATACAAAATTTATTGTTCTCCCCATAAAAATTACTTTCCTTAATTTGATTTTTTTATTTATAAACCATCGTAATTACTATGATTTTCACCATGGTTGTTAAAATCGGGTAGGCCGGTTCAACCAATCGGACCGGCAACCGGCCTGTCGGCTAGTCCGGACTGCCCCTATAACCGCCCTGTAGATGCTTAGAAACCGTCGAATCGGCACAGAATCGGGGGAATCGAGCAAAACCGATGGTTCACTGGGTTTACGTGGTTCTTGTTTTGCTTCTTGAATCTAGCAATCTCCTACTGCCTCAACGATCTCCGACGATTGGAACTGCTTCAACCACATGCCTTTGCTTTGTCTGACTTGAGACACAAAAAGCATAAAAAAGAAGACGAGGGGTGAGAAAGAAAAAAGAGGGGACAAGTTACAAAGACGAGGGGGAGAGAGAAAGCATGATGAAGAAGAGTCGAGCTGAGCTGCGGCCATGAAACTGAAACAAGAACACACAAATAGGAGAAGAAGAGGGAAAGCTGGACGGCGGCTATGACTAACGAGGAATGAATGAAAGGCTGGAAGCTAGGGTTGTTGCATTATTAATATTCTCATAAACGAATTTGCTCCAAGTCCAACCCACTCTTTTTTATTTTCATTTTTTTAACATAGAAAGTTTAGGCCTAAATTCACTTTTATTTTATTTTATTTTATTTTTTCTTCTAATAGTTGGGCCAAAACATATAAAGGGAAATTGGCAAAAGGAGGGAACAAGTTACAAAGATGAGGGGGAGAGAGGAAGCATGATGAAGAAGAGTCGAGCTGAGCAGCGACCATGAAACTGAAAGAAGAACACACAAATGGGAGAAGAAGAGGGAAAGCTGGACGGCGGAAGAAGAGTCGAGCTGACCGACGATCATGAAATTGAAAGAAGAACACACAATGAGAGAAGAAGAGGGAAAGCTGGACGGCAGCTAATGAAAGGCTGAAAGCTAGGGTTGTTGCATTCTTAATATTCTCACAAATGAATTTGGTCCAAGTCCAGCCCATTCTTTTTTATTTTCATTTTTTTAACATAGAATGGGCTGGTTTAGGCCCAAATTCACTTTTGTTTTTTCTATTTTATTTTTTCTTCTAATAGTTAGGCCAAAACAATAAAGGATAATTGGCAAAAGGAGGGAACAAGTTACAAAGACGAGGGGGAGAGAGAAAGCATGATGAAGAAGAGTCGAGCTGAGCGGCGGCCATGAAACTAAAAGAAGAACACACAAATGGGAGAAGAAGAGGGAAAGCTGGACGGCGGCAATGACTAACGAGGAATGAATGAAAGACTGAAAGCTAGGATTGTTGTATTCTTAATATTCTCATAAATGAATTTGCTCCAAGTCCAACCCACTTTTTTATTTTCATTTTTTAACATAGAATGGGCTGGTTTAGGCCCAAATCCACTTTTTTTTTTTTCTTCTTCTAATAATTGGACCAAAACATATAAGTGAAAATTGGTAAAAAGAGGGGATAAGTTACAAAGACGAGGGGGAAAGAGAAAGCATGATGAAGAAGAGTCGAGCTGAGCGACGGCCATGAATTGAAAGAAGAACACACAAATGGGAGAAGAAGAGGGAAAGCTGGATTGCTGCTATGACTAACGAGGAATGAATGAAAGGCTGAAAGCTAGGGTTGTTGCATTCTTAATATTCTCACAAAAAAATTTGGTCCAAGTCCAGCCCACTCTTTTTTTATTTTCATTTTTTTAACATAGAATGGGCTAGTTTAGGCCCAAATTCACTTTTGTTTTTTTATTTGTTTTTCTAATAGTTGGGCCAAAACATATAAGGGAAAATTGGGTTGATAGACCCTTGAAATTGTTTTTTCTTTTTCTTTTTTACACTTTTTGGAGCAAATACAAGAATTATTCTTGTAAAATTAATAAAATAAAATGCAATAAATATTTTATATTTTTAATAAAATATGCAAATTTAAATTTTATGTTAATATTTCTTATATATTATATTAAAAAATATTATTTATATATTATCGGTTCAACCACGATTAGACCATTGAACCTTAAATCAGTGCCTTCACCAGTTTAATGACCAATCTGATTTTAAAAACATTGGTTTTCACAACCTACTAGAGTGTCTGCCACCACCATAATTACAACTTGACCAACCTGGTCACTTCCCATAATTTGATTTATATCATGATCATATTATGATCATTAAAATTGTTTATTATTTCTACCCACTTGTATGAATATAATCAATATATCATATCAATTTCTATGGCCAATTTCTAACTGCATTATGATTGAAGGGGAATAAATTATAAAATGGAAAACATAACACACATATTAGAGGATACAAATGAAGTTTGTTAGATTTGTTTTCCAAAATCCCGTTATAGGAAAATGGGATGGAGATCTCATGTACTATTCTCCTATACCACACTCTGTCTCCCACTAATACCATCTTGTCACATCAATTAAAATTTATGTGATGTTAGAAAAGTAGAATATGTGGCAAGATGGTATTAGTGGGGACATGGTGTGATTTAGGAAAATGGAACAGGAAATCTCTATCCATGAAAATGACTAGAGAACATAAGAAATGAATGAACATAAATAATTAATTAATGGGTCATACTAACGAGTATCTTAAGGGTTATTGGTTAAGAAATCAATAAAATCAAAGTTTGTATTGAAAATCTAATTTTAAACACTTTACAATGAATGTTATAAATACACAAACATATATCTTTTTGATCCTTAAAGCATTAGTTACAATTCTCCTTAATTACTCCAACTTATACTGTTTTATATTAATGCTGAAGATTTATGATTTAATTGGACAAATTATTAGTATAGAAAGTTTACATTAATATGAAACTTTTTTTTAGGCAACATTAGTATTAAACTTGTGATTATTAATATAATAATTAAGATAATCAAATATTTTTAATAATATAAAAATATATAATTAATTAATATTATAATAAAATTACATAGATTACAAATAAATCTAAATTTTATAATGAGTGTTTTTTCCAAGGATGTTATCAAGAATGTTCTTAATGAACAAGTGAAAATCAAGACTCCATTTTTATATAAAATGCTAAATGTATTCAAGGACAAAATACATAGACATCTTTTTTTTTTATCAGACGAAAAGCAAGAAACAAAAGACCAAAAGGAACTACAATCTAATGAACACTGTCCCCATAGGCCATAGCATCAGCTAACAGGGTGCTAGATAACTGATGAGGATAAGTGCTCCAAGTCATGAAACCATGCTCCATGTTTGCACCATATATTTGGCCAGCCAATCTGCTGCTGCATTTTCCTCATCCAATGTATGTTGAAAAGTGAGGTCCCAAGCAAGGTCTTTATAGCGTCTGATGTGATCAGTGATTGGAGCATGAGGATGAGTGTTATGAACTCCTTGCTCAACTAAAGATAAAGCCACCTTTGAATCTGATTCACAAATGAGCCTATGATGACCAGCCTCCCAAGCCATTTTGAGGCCATAATCAACTGCTAGGAGCTCAGCTTTGATGTTGGTAGTGATCTCACAAAATCCATAAAAACCACCAAGCCATTGGCCTTGGACATCCCGCAACAAACCTCGTTAACCTGACCTCCCAGGGTTGCCCAGTGAACTGCCATCAACATTGAGTTTCACCACATTATCATTAGGTGAGTGCTATTGAACCTGTTGAGGCTCCTTCCTTTGGTTACTCTGCCTGAAAACTTTAAACACCATTTCTAAGAGAGTTCTGATCTGGTTTAGAGGATGCCACTCACTCCATATTGCTAGCTGTCCACAAAAACCGATAGGCTATAACAAAAAGAACGCCATTATCCTTAATTGAGAGCATGAGACCTGAACCAGAGAGTAAAGCCCAGGAATTTCCAAATAACCACAGCATGTGAGCAATCCCTTAGTGTGTGTAACATTGTTTCTGAGGCTGCACCACATCTCACGCACATAGGATCAACAGAAAGGTGACGAGCTACAGGTAAGTGATTTGTTGGGAGACTACCATGCATGACCATCCAGCTAAAGAATTTAAGATTTTCAGGTAGTTTCATTTTCCAAATCCATGTCCAGCTATCGTTGGTGGCTATACTTTGGTTATGATCATTTTGACACAACCAAATGTAACCGCTCCAGGAAGAATATTGGCCCGATCGAATTGCTATAATTCCAAATCAGAAGATCATCTGAATGTAAATAAATAAATATACTTTGCATCTCCAATTTCAAATCCTGCGGCAATTCAGTGGCAAGAAGATTAAAGTGCCAAGACCCATCGTAACAAATGTCTTTAACTTTCAGCTGGGTATCTTATATATTTACCAAGGGAACTAGCTCACCAATGCAACCTTTATCAAATACATAGACATCTAGTCAAGTTTACTTCCTTTTGAAGCAGTGACATTGAGAGGGTTTTAGTTATTGATTATTTGATGAAAAAAAAAAAAATCACCTTTTTAAATAAAAATCTTCTTTAATGAATTTGATTGTGTTAGTTTAAGTTTTTTATAATTTTTATGGTTGAAATGAAAAGTTACTTTCGTTAACTTTTTGAAAGAAAAAAATCATTTAAAATGACTATATACTTTAAAAAAAATGATTTTTGTGACTATAAACAAACACAAAATATATTTTCTATTTTTCTTTGAAATCTCTAAATTATGGAAAGTCAAAATCAAAAAATTTGTAACAAATGGACCCTTGCCTTTTAAATCTGGGAGCATGATAAAAATGGTTATTATGACAAACATGAAAAGAATACATATGTAAACATGTGGCTCGTGTAATATTTAGATTCCTAAAAGATGTCAGATCCATGTGGTTAGAATTTTCATAATCAAAATATTTTTGATTATTTTTCAAAAATATTATTTTGTGTTCATATGTTTGCACCAAAAATATATGCATGTATATGTTGCTCGTGACAATCATCACCAGGGGTAGAGACAGAAAATTTAAATGAAAATCTAATTTATATTACATGAAATATAAATAAAAGTTTAACTAATTTATAAAAAGCAAATTCTATGATATAAACTTGATATATGGTTAACAACTTAATATAATATAAATTACTCAAATAGATTTACAGTCAAATTTAGTATATATCTAAAACTTAACTTCTTCAATTGTGCACAACGATATTTCATGAAGTAAAAATCATATATTATCATATGTTGTATTTATTTTAATCAATTTATTTTTTAATGTAATTAAACAACTATATCTACCCTATGATTCTGAAAAAGTTTTTTTTTTTTTTTAAACAAAGAAAGGTATGTAAAGACATCACTATAGAGAGAGATATCCCAACTAGGTTGGCACATCAAACCCCATCAATCATTTGCAACACACCCAAATTTATTAAGAAAAACAAAAATAATAAAGAATACAAAAATCATGGGAGACCAAACCAAAACCCATGAGAGTTATTTAAACATATAGCTAGGCATCCAATATCAATTATGAGCAAATTCCTTCCATATAAAAGAAGGAATTGTATCCCACCAACTAAAAGAAAGACTAAGAATACCAAAGACAGCTAACCTATCTGTACAAGTGTTGCCTTCCCTATAAATATGAGAAACAAAAAAAATCCATGTGACCAATATAATTGATACAATTTTTCCACCTATTTCTTAAATCCCAAGAAACAAGATCATGATTTTTAAAAGCTTGAACTACCATCTTTGAATCACACTCTAACCACGGCCTGTGTCAACCCTTAGCATATGCAAATTCAATTGACATTATAGCAGCTAGCATCTCTGCATATAAGGAAGTTGCAATGCCTATATAATGCGAAAAACTTCCCATGTTGCAGCTCTATTGTCCCGAAAAATTCCACCACAAGAAGAGTGCCTTGGATTTCCTTGAGCAGATCCATGACCTATCCACAAATAGGTGGATGCCAATCAACTTCATTCGCCATCACAATTAATGTTACTAATAATAACACGATTGCTCAAACTAAATGGGTGATATAATTTATATTAAGGTAGCGTTATAGGAGAGGCAAATGGCCCTGGCATTTGGTGATTGGTTCATTCGGTTGCAATCAGCAATAGGAAATTTCTTTCTCTGTATTGTACAGAATTGGGATACTTAGAAAAGGATAGTTTTTTGGTGGGTGGGGACTATAGCTATTTATCAACCTTATAGCTTTCTCATATGCTTTAGGTTGTAGCTTATCTGTTGTTCTTTTGTCCCTTACAGAAATTTTCGTTTCGTTGTATATGGGTTGGGTACCCCTTGTACTCTTTCATATATTCTTTTTGCTTATCAAAAAAAAAAAAAAAGGTAGCGTTAATTTGCTACCAATCATATTTTAATATTTTCGGGAAAGTCAGGAAATGAATAAAAGTTTTTCGTGTTTGATACAAAAGATAAAAAAATTATTTTCAGATATAAAAGATGTCTGAGAATAAAATTAATGAATGAAAGTAAAACAAAAACTCTAAGGATTACTTTTTATTATATTAACAAAACCATTTACCATGTGTGAGGGAGATAAAGAAATATTCATGAGAATTCATTCTCAAGAATGTAGTTTATATGGGAATAAAACATTTCATAAATCAAATGTCATCTAAGGATTAGAAAATTAAGTTCAAAACACACCATGTGGTGTTGCTTTCATTGTTTGTGCGCTCCCCTCCTCCTCTCTGCTCAAGTCAGCACATCGTTTTTCAAATTCATGTTTAAAAAAATCAATATATAAATAAATAATTTAATTTTGATATAATGTCAGCGTGAAGTTTTTTACATTGTCAATCAATCAAAAAATTTATTTTATATTTGACTTTTAAGGTAGTCATGATGAGAATCAAACATTTTTAATGATATGATAATTTATTATTGATTAATAGTGTAAAAATTTTCTATACCGACAATGCATACCAATTAAATTTATAAATAAAATTTGAGATAATGTTGTTTATGCCTATTATTAATATTTAATTTGTATGTATTATCAGTGTAAAACTTTTACAGTGTCAACCAGTCATAAATCGTTAGATTATTAAAAATGTTTAACTTTTATCATAATCATCTTAAAAGTCATGCATAAGATGATCTATGATTAAACACTAACAATGTATCAAAATTAAACTCATTTTTAAAATGCATGAATACAAATGGCCAAGACCTTAGAACAGCAAAGCGTATAAAACACGATAGGAAACGGGAATAATGAGGCTCATAGGACGGAAGAGAAATGCTAGCAACACACTTTTAACACTCTTTTTCCAACGCTCTTCCTCCTATTGGTTGAAATTCATATGGGTCTTATGAAATTCAAGTGGGACCCACATGAATTAATGGGACCCTTTCCAAAATAGTGGGACACACATGAATTTCAACCATTAGGATGAAGTGTGCTGAAAAAAAGAGTGTGTTGCTAGTACTCCTCCAAGACAGAATTAGGGCTATGAATAGTTAAGTGATCCATTGAAAATTTGTGATCAAGCATATTTATGATTTACATAAGTTTGACTTATTTAACTAACAAGTCAAACATGTTTTTTGAAAAATTGAAAAACATATTTAATTACGTATATTAATAACTGAGTTTTTTAATTAAAAAAATTGACATATTAACTATTAAGTAAGTTAATTTCTTAAATATTTATGCATGCAGTTAATATTTTATAATATTTACATAATTATTAATTATGTATAAACCTGATATATTCATTTTATATATAATATAATAACTTTGTTATATGGAATGAGACATGTAATGATTTTTTTATTATTGAAATGTATAGAATTTTGCTATTCTATAAAATGAGCATGTGGTAGAATTGTGGTTGAGTTCATTAAATATTGGTAGTCTTGTTTGGAGAAAATATCATCTTTATCACGATTATTGTTTTTTAAAATCGGACCGGTCATTGAATCGATGAAGGCACTGGTTCAAGTTTCAATGGTCGAGTCGTGGTTGAACTGATAATAATTAAACAATATTTTTTATTTTTAATATAATATAGATCAAGCAATATTAACATAAATGTTAAATTCTTGTATTTTATTAAAAATATAAAATATTTTTTGCATTTTATGTTAATGATTTTACAAGAATAATTCTTGTATTTGCTTCCAAAAAAGTTTAAAAAAAAAAAAAACAATTGTAAGGGCCCATCAACCCAAAGCTCCTTTATATTATGTTTTGGTCGAATTATCAGAAAAAGAATAAAAAATAAAAGTGAACTTAACAAGCCCATTTTACGTTAAAAAATAAACACAAAAGAACTATGGGTTGGACATGGACCAAACCCGTTTCTGAAAAATCCAAAGACATAAAGGATGCACAAATTTTCCCTAGCTTTCATTCCTACTTATTACTACCCCCTTACACTAAGTGTCACTCTTCTAATCTTCTTCCTTCTTGATTTTTGCTTTCATGGTCGGTTCCCCTCCCACTCTCCTCCTTCCTTCTTTCTCTAGCTCCCTCATCTCGGTAACTTGTCCCCTCTCAAGTCAAACGAGGCGAAGAGGGAGGTAGAAGAAGTAGAATGAGTACAAGTGGACTGCGTGGTTGAGGCAGAACACGCCAGAGGTAGAAGAAGCAGAACACGCCAGAGGTAGAAGAAACAAACATGTTTTTTGCAGACTGCTAAACACGGTGAACCGCCGATTTTGCCCAGATTCACCAGTTTCGTACCGGTTTGGTGGTTTCTAATCTGGTTCATCTATGGAACGATTATAGAGGTTGTCTAGACCCGATGATAGGCCGGTTGCCGATCTGATCGGTTGAATCGGCTGGTCCAATATGATTTTGACAACAATGCTAAAAAAGTATCCGCCGGTTTAGATTGATTTTAAGATAAAAAATTATTTAGCTACTACTCTTGGGTCTTGATTCAATTGATTTTAATGTCAAAATTTAACTAATTGATTTGGACTTTGGATTGGATCGGATATTCTGATTTTTATTAATAAAATAATAAAATTCAGTATAAACAATAATAACTAAAATAGTGTTCAAATTTCAAACCATTTATAAGTTATATAAACTATTTCTAATGCCATTAAATGAATTGTATTTTTCATTTCCAAAAAAATAATTATTGATATTTTATTTTCATAAGAATCCTTAATTTTTTTTTCTTATTTTGATTATTTCAATGAATTATTCTTTTTTAGAAATATTTTTTCCAAACGAATAGAATACAAAAACTCAATCACAATTATAATTACATATGAAATTTTAGAATATAATAAATATATAAGTACAATATAATATGTATGATTTGATTGAATTCAATATTTCAATTAGATATTTCAAAAATGGGATTGAAAACTAAGGGCCTATTTGCTTTTTTTTTTTTTTTTTTTTTTCCAGTTTTCTATTTTCATTTTTTATTTTCAGAAATAATTATAAAATTGTCATATTGTTTTCATTCTATTTCCTGTTTTCAATGATTTGTACAGGAAGCAATGAAAAAAAAAATGTTTTCAATTTTCACTATTTTCTGTACAAATATTTGAAAATAGGAAACATAAAGGTGGTAATTTTATAATTATTTTGGAAAGCAAACAAAATGAAAATTGAAAAGTGGGAACAAAGCAAACAAGTCATAAACTGAACGAATCAATTCTTTAAAAGAAATTAAAATGGTCTAATAAAAATTAATTTTGGTCTTTGTATAATTTGTTTATTAGTTTGTTAACTTTGTTATTTTTCGAAACATCATTTCATTCAATTGGTGAGAGACTAGCCTTTTGGGTATTGTCAAACGCCTAACCGAGGATCAATTCCAATATTATATCGATTCTATAAAACATATACTTAAGAACCCTAGTCTCGTGCAATTGGATCAACACACAACGGTTTTGACTTTTGCGAACTTTTTTTAGATGACACTAGATGTGAACACTCCCATGGTTTGATGTTGTTTTAATGGTAAAATTTTCTTTCTTAAATTAATAGTATTTTAGTAATCTTATTATTATTTTTAAGCTTTTCATATTAATTTTTTTTATTTTGGTAGAGTCATATTAATTCTTTTAAAATCGTAGGCATAGTTGATAGAAATTCACATAACTTCATTCACTACTAGAAACTCATTGATTTCCTACAAATTTTCCTGCGGATTTTTTTCGCAGTAATTTCCTGCAAATTTTGCTGGAAATTTTTCAAAATTAAGGTTTTTTCCTGTAGATTTAAATTCGTAGGAAAATTTGTAGGAAAATTTGACATTTCTTACGAATTTTTCCACGAATTAAAATTTGCATGAAATGTTAGATGTTTCCTACAAATTTTCCTGCGAAATTTAATCTACATAAAAAATTCGCAAGAAAATTCTCAGAAAAACATGTTAATGAAAATCTGTAGGAAATTTTGCAGGTAACCTTACTGCGAATTTTCCTGCGAATTTATTTGCTGGGGATTTACCTGCAAATTTATTTAAATATATAAAAATAATTTTTTTTTTCAATTTAAAATAAAAAATCTGTACATAATTCAAATATTAAGTGAGGAAAAAAAATTGACACAAAAAAATATTTAAAATTTAAATTATAACCCATAGAGTGAGCGTCACTGCATCACTTATTATTTTCGTTTTTCTTTTTTTTATCATAACTCTTATTAATTTCTTATTAATAATAATAATAATAATAATAATAATAATAATAATAGAATTAGATGCAAAGCACTCACGCCACATTTCACTCTCCGTCTCGGCCACATTGCATTTGCGACAAAACGATATCTTCTTAATCTGTAAGAGATTTTGACTAAACAAAGTGATCACACTTAGGTGAAGCGGCGAAGCGATTTCTTCCGACGAAGCGACAAAGTGATCCATAACAATTTAGGTATTCTTCTTCTTCTTCTTCTTCTTCTTCTCTTCTGCTTCATTTTCTGTTTTGTTTCTTCAGATCTACAATTTCGTTACTGTTTCGAACAATATAAGATCCTGATTTTGTTCTTCAACACTGAGTTGCGCCTCAACAAGGTTTGAATTGAAACCTAATGTCTGTGATTTTGTTCATATCCTTGAGATTTTTGAGTTCAGATTTTTTAGTTCTATGATTTTGATTCCTTTTGCTTCACTAAAATTCTCAATTACTTAATTCAATTTTGCTGTATCCAAAGCCTTTAATGCTAATTGGTTGTGAACCTGTTTTATGGTATGGATTTGTTACTGTTTGGGGTCTTCAATGACTATTGTCTATCTCTGTTTTGATTGGATTTCTAACACTTGATTACTTTATTCAAGTTTAGGTTGTTAATGTTAATGTTATGCTGGAATTAAGCCTATATGTGAAATGTTAAACTTATTCTAGTAGTATTCTATATTGAGAGAACCTACCAGTTCGTTGGCTTTTATTGTTTGTTAGGTTCTATATTGAATTAATTTTCTCCAGATGTTAATGAAATACTATCACTGTGTCTTAACTTACAGTTCTAACTTTAACTCCACTATATACCCGTGCTTTATAGTTATTTCCAAATTCTGTTGTTGGAATTTTCAGCTTCTGTCTATTTTAAAAACTAGTTATCATATAGTATTTTTGGGAGCAGAGAGCTGAAAATGGAAATGCCTGCACATCGAATGTGGATGTATAATAGGCTGCTTCCTCATCGAAGGGGATATACAACAGAATTTTTAAAAGGCATCGAAGAGTTTCTTTATTTTCGTACTCATCGGAGAAAGGATCAAAGTTGGGTGGGTGTTCATGCTGCATCTGCTTATGTAAGTCTCTGCTTTGTTTTCAACTGTTTCTTTATTTTGAATTTAAGTAAATAGACAACAATAGCAATAGCCATTAATAGAATATTGGTGAAGATAGAAGTTGAAGCAATGTATGATCATTTGTCTATATTTGTGGCAGCAACCAAAAATCTGAGTTCTGCCCATCTTCTATGGGGAAAGAGATTGCAGGATTAATTTCTTTGAGTTAACTAAATACTATAGAACCTTGATGGAAGATAAGTATTGATGGTAGAAAAAATTGGATTGGATTAGTCTAAACTCTGAAGTTTTATTGTCTCTTTTGTCCTGTTAAGTCACTAGTGTTGGTTTGAGAAACCACTCAGTTCATGATGTCTTTGCTTGTTTGGTTTTATTGAAATGTCAATATAGCAATGTGGTTCCAGCTTTATGTCATGGTTTTTTCAAAATTAGAACCATCGATCATTTGTTTGAATACATAAGGTGATAATAGTGGAGGAAAATGTTTCAGCCACTTGGGAGAAATTCGACATAGGCATGGTGACACATAATACACTACATTTTTGCAACATTTTCTGCACCTTTACTTTCACAAAGTATCGTCCATAATACAAAACTGGTTTCTTACCTTTTCATGTAGCTATATCACACGAATTTGACTCATTTCTATCAAATACTTCATAAAGCTTTGATTGAAATTTGGACAAAATAAAGTCACTAGCTTATATGCAATCACACATCAAGAAAAGAACCCAAAAGTGATTGTGTAATTTGTGATTGTGTGAAGGGCAGAGTAGTGATGTGTAACATAGGGCAGAGTGTGAAGGTATTTGTGGATATTTGAAGCATGTATGGCTGACTAGTATTTGCATGTTTATTTTTTATTATTAGTATTAGTATGCTTATTTTTAATAAGTACATTGGTTGACTAGTATGTTTATTCAAATGTAATGTAGGAAAAATTTGAACAGAAAAAGAATGAGTTATCTTCTCAAAATTCAATGTTCATTCCTGGAGAGGATGTAGCTGATAGCCAACCATCCATTGATATTCGTAAGGACAAAACTTATATGAAGTTTCGTAGATACGTATTGTTTTCCAATAAGAATAAAATATGTTATAATTTAATAAATTGATACACATGTTTTATTTCCTTTAAAAAATAACACCTAAATTATCTAAGAACTACTTTTGAAATTTTGTGAAGTTTAAAAATTTTAAAGTAACTAGTACGATCCCCGTCCATTGGCTTCGGTTTTTATGATCACGATCCCCCCTCCACGCTCTTCTTTGGCTTCCACTTTATGGCATTCTTCTTTATTCTTTTCCTTCACACAGGGGAACATACAAACTTCTGAATTTAATTTTTTTCAATTTTTTTTTTACGCTACTTGATTGATTCATTGTTTGGGATTTCGATCCCATGGGCACGTTGCCCACAGGTTGACTGTGCTGTAAGGCTTGATTATGCAAATTGGTTTGAGGTATGAAAGTTAACGGTGGTTCTAGTCCAGTTGATACTTAATTATATAAAGATAACAAAAAGGACAACTACTTGAACCAAAATTGACTTTGAGATCATAACGTAGCATTTTTCTAGGAAAATATAGTGCGCATTAGCTTTGACAAGTGTTATTTTGCACCATTCCATTGGTTCAATCAATTCTTACCACTATCATGGAAACTACTTCCTTTATCAGAGTGTTTCTGCAGAGAATTGCCAATTTGGAAGGGAATTGTTTCCACTAGATTCAATTGAACTATGTACCTTTCGAGTACATCATTAAGAATAGACAATGCTTGAAGCAAAAATCTAGTGAATTATATACGTTAATGAAACGAGTAAAAGGAAAAAAAAAAGTGGAACTAAAATGAGCGAGTGATGGGAAAAAAGTTCAGAAAGTTGAAGAATCTCAGTTAATCATGTACTGAAATTGCAGGATAACAAATAAAATTACAAAATGAAGTAAAAGCAACTCGATGGATCTCGTGCTCCTTTGTGGTACATGGTACCACAAATTTTAGAAACTTGGATTCGAGTATGGATATATCATATAGAAATATACAAAAAGCGAACAACGAAACAATTAGAAATCAGAAGATAAAAATAAGATTAAATGTCCATTTAAATCCTTGACAAGTTTTGAGGTACCACATTTTGTCCACGAGACAAAAACTCACCAAATAATTCTCGAGAATTATCAAAGAGGGACATTTTAGTCCATTTATTTGTCTTCGTCTTGAAGACGTCGTTAAAGTGATGTGTATCATTAGTGTATCTAGGTGCCTAGGCAAACAATCACTGCATGCAGAATAGACCAGGAGAACAATTATGCATTGACCCAATAAAATTCTCAACCTCGGGTCCATATTATTAGAGATAAAACCCTAAATCACAGAGACCAATGAAAAGTCTTGAAATGAGCTAATTGTAATTAATACTCATAAAGATTTTCAAAAATACCCCTTCTAATATAGTTGAACCCAACTCACTTGCATGGAGAATTGATACTTCTTGTAAATATAAATCCTATTATAAATAAGGGTAATATTGAAAATTAGCATTTAATATATGTTAAAATTGATGCACGTTTCTAATATTTTAGACCAAAAAAAGGGACCCATTTGTTTCTTACAATATGGACCGGAGGTATTATTATTTAAGTAACCCAATTTAATTAGTCTATCACAATTTCTATCATGGGACAAATTAATCCTTACATGTTATAAGTAGGAGTGTTCATCAACCGATCCAAATCGATTCAAACCGCAAAAAGCGAACCGAAAATCAAACAAACCGAAAATGGGAAAAACCCGAAAACCAAAAAACCGCTTTTTTTTCATTGGATTAGATCGGATTTTAGATCCCCTAGTGAAAACCAATCCAGTCCAACCAATCTACTATATATATACTATTATTTTTGAAATTATAGTATTGCTCATACTTAAGCATTATTTTTCATACTTTTATGACCCTCATAATTCTCTTTAATATTTTTGTTGGAATGACACATATGAGATTATTTAGAATAAATGTTAATGTCTTGAAGTTATATTTTGTTAAAAGTTTTGATGCATAACACACACACACACACACACACACACACATATATATATATACTTGATTGAGTAAACATAAAAAATAGGAAATCAATTAAGTAAATTTGAAAAATAATCATGTACAATTTATTTGTAATTGATTCAAGGAAAAAAAAAGGATAAATAGGAGTAGATATAGAGAATTAACAAAAAAGAATATTTAATGTAAAAAAAGTGTTATCTGTGCTGACTGGTTTGCTAATCTCAGTCTAGACAAAGAATATGGTTTTCAAGAAATGGGTGTTCCATATGGGGATTTAGTATTTTTGTTGATTGGTGATGTATCTGGAGCCTCTATACCCAGTAATATGAATGTCTAGTTTGTATTTTTCCTGGGCTTTAAGCCCCTTCTTTTACCAACAAAAAAAGTAGAAAGGGCACTTTACATAAAAAAAAATAAAGTATGACAAAAACCGAATTATCCAATTCAAACCAAACTGTATTTGATTGGATTGGATTGGATTGGATTTCTTTTAAGGAAGCAAACCGATCCAATCCAATCCAAACCGCATGTTATTTTCATCATTAGATTGGATGACTTTTTGGCTCAAAACCGATCATATCCAATCCGCGAACATCCCTAGTTAACACAACACATGCACCCGATGCATCACATCAGATGCATCAATACAAGTTATATGGATGAGTTTAATGGACACTTGGACACATTAACGGTAACATCAACGGCATGTTGAAGATAGAGACAAATGAAGGGACTAACTTATTCCTCTATTGTTATTCTCGGGGACTATTCGATGACTTTTTTCTTCTTAGAGATGAAAGTGGCACCTCAAGAATTTTCAGAGACTAAAATGAGCTTTAGTCTAAAAATAAGATTCAATTAAACTTCATGCAATATTTCAAGTAAGCAAAATATAAAGATGACGCAGGATATGAAGGGAGTGATGTAATAGTTGGCTTCATTTAACAGTAAATCAAACAATTAAGCAACAAAGTTTAGTGTTCGACATATAATAATAACTTGTATTTGAGAGAGTGTGCCTTACCATCGTTGTCCATTTCTGCCGGTAACCGCTTGTAACAGCAACTATGGCGTTCATTTGTGGCTTCAACAACACTGAATGCAAGAGGAATCAAGTCCTCCTTGACACTAAATCAAGATTAAATGTTACTATCTTTTCCACAACCTCTTCGATAAATTCATATTCGTACCTACAAAAGCACAAGGCTTTTTATTTCATGTATGCACGGTTTATGCTTTCTACTTATTAATCAGAATTTATTTATCAAGGTAATAAAATTTAGCTTGGCTAATTATCTTTAGAGAAAATATTGTCATAAGAATGTATTTAAACCTGCATTGAAACTGGAAACAAAACCTTAACAGCATACACTTAAAAAAAATTAACAACAAGAACAATATACCACTCCTATTTCTTCTACACAATTTCTTGTAAAAGTAATTGAAACAATTATATTTACCCACAACTTTTATCATACCATTCTTAACAATTCTTTTTTTTCTTTTTAGTAAAAACAATACAAATATAAATTTCAATACTCGTTGCTTTCTCTTTTCACTAAACAAATAAATTGCGAAGTGACGCAGGAAAAAATGGTTTTCGAGGAGCATTTTCCTAATTGAAAAATTAATTAGAAGATTGGAATTCCTATTTAACATTTCACATATTTTCATAAATGAGATATATATTAAGTAACTAATAATCATATTATTAACAACTCAGAGTGGTTGTTACAGTCTTTTGTAGAAAATATGAGAAACATTTGATAATATCTTTTTATATTTTGAATATTTTAGAGTATCTTATATAATAACTTAGGATTTAACTTTTATTTATATTTTATGATTTGTTTCCTTATTTAATTAGGGTTAGGATTCTATAGTTAGTATAAAGATTTAATTGGTATGCACTGTCAGTATAAAATATATTTTTACACAGTCAATCAATTATAAATTATCACATCATTATAAATGTTTGGCTTTTATCATAAGTACCATAATAGTCACATATAAAATGATTTATGATTGGTTGATAATGTAAAAAACTTTACAGTAATGGTTGGTAAGTACCATAATGGTTATCTTTTTTTTCTTTTTTTCTTTTTTTGATGAATAAAAGTTTAGGTGAGTTGGGTTCCGGTGACTCACCAGGGCCAGGGCAGGCCTCAAGGCTTAGGGAGCCTTACAAAGATACTTACAGATTACTCACCAATGAGGTCCTCACATCGGTAGTGGGATTCGAATTCACGACCTTGTGAGTTATGAGCTGTATCCTTACCAACTGGATCAATCTTCGTTGGCATTATGGTTGTCTTTTATGATCAGCTCAACACATAATCATTAAATCAAATTAATATCAGCCTTATATTATTTTGATAATTTGATTTCCTATTATCTGTCTTCTTCATTCGGTATCTAAAACACTCCAATTCAACATAAGAGTGGTACCATCTTCACAACATGTCCTGTCACTATTATGTTGGATCCTAAAAATTCGGAACTTCGATTAGTCACCTTTCTTTATCGTTTTGTCCTTTATGCCTTCTTCTCCATTGTTTGCCACCGCCCCATCCACCTTTGTAGCTCAAGTGATCCTTTCGTCTGACAAGTCCACCATCGGAATCATCTATCACCAATCTATTCGGTCTTATACGCTCCCTCATGCGCCATCGCATGTCCTCTCCTTCCAATGACACATTTGGCCACCTATTCGACTGTCATTTGTTCTGGAGTACTTGTTGTCCTCCCCTTTACTCAAATTTATCCTCTCCTTGCCTAACAGCATACAAGACACCCAATTTCTTTACCTCTGCTCACTACCTCAACATGGTTGTTTGGCTTTCTTGGGTTGTGTTTTGTTGTGTTCAAAAACTCAGATATGTTATTTTTTGGCTTTGTTCTAGATCTTGTTTCTTCTTTATTTGTCATGCCATTTTTTCCCCTCCTGATAGATCATATCAGTTGTTCTCTTTCCACTGACAATCAATCAGATGGTGACTCGTGTCCCAAAGATAAATCATTTTAATGGTGACTTCTGTTCTAGTCAACGATCACTCCTATGGTGACTTATGTTGGTAATGAGTCACACTAGCTCAGCTCTGTGTCCAAGAAGCTTTAGGTTTCAATTTTAACTATGTTGGGTCTTCGATATTGTTGTTTAAAGATTCTAAATAAGGTTTTGAGAAGTTTGGAGTTTAGACCTTGATTTGTATGATTACTTGCCAATATATTTCTGTCAAGTTGATGACCATTCAAGCTATCTTGCTAAGTTATTTTTCCAACAACTCTCTTAGTCTTCTCTAGCATCCCTGAGACCTTCCAAACCATTATTTTCACGGAGCTCAATTTTATGTTTTATTTTAATTCAAGGCGAAATGCATTGTTTTTATATAACAAGCTTAAATCTTAGTAAAGTTTGACTTGATGGGAGTCTTCAAAAAATATAAAAGATATCTGATAATATTTTTTTTATATCTTAGAATGTGTTAAAGTATCATAGAAGATATTTTAGGATTTATTTCTTATTTATATTTTATGATTTGTTTTCTTATAATTTAATTAGGACCAGGATTCTACAATTAGTATAAGTAGGACTATATAGATTTTAGGATTTTTTTTTTTAGTCACCTCAGAGCAACTCAATGAGAGTTGCTTAACAAGTTCTTAAAGTTAAGGACAATTCTTAGTGGGTTGCACCATTTGCACAATTTGATGTGAAAGTAACATATAGGGATGATTGCTTCTATAAGCATGCAATGGTTCTTATATAAGGACCACCAATATAAAAAAAGAGAGTGAAACACAATATTTAGCAGTCCAATCGTAAATGAATTAATATTTTAAATTGAAACAAAAATAAATGTAAGTAAAGATGTGAGATAATTTGTGAGACCTATTTCGTGAACTTTTAAGAGCTGCACCATTTGAGTATATAATTGCTTAAAATAGTGCAAAGTAAAAAGTAGTGAAGTGGCATGATAATACATATAAAAGATAAAGTGAAGTAACTCTAATGACTTGCATTATTGGAAATGCTCCCAACACATAACCATCACATTAGATTCATATCAATTTTATATTATTTTGAAGGTTTAATATATATTTTGGTCCCTGCAAATAGGGCGGGATTTAATTTTAGTCCCTCCAAACATTTTTATTTTGGTTTTGGCCCCTAAACGTTTTAACTTTTTGGGATTGGTCCCTACTCCCTACTATTAGGGGACTACCATTAATTGATGATATGACAGACATCGTGCCACATCATTAGAGCCGCATGAACAAAAAAATCATTTTTAAATCCATGTGTTAATTAAATAATTTTTTATTTAACTTTATATCCATGGGGATTAATAATTATTATTATTTAAATATTTTTAATGAATAAATATTATTATAATTTTTAGGTAATAATTAAACAATTATTACTTATATTTAATCATTACTATATTTATTATTTAAAAATTATATAATAATAATAATTTAGTAAAATATTAAAATAACATTAATTATTAATCCATGTGGATATAAAATTTAATTAAAAATATTTAATTACACACGTTGATTTAAAAATGATTTTTTATGCATAGCTCTAATGACATGGCATGCCATCTATCATGTCAACAGCTGGCGGCAGTCCCCTAACAGCAAAGAACAATCCCCAAAAATTAAAACTTTTAACTGAGGATGTAAACCAAAGAAAAAAAATTGAGGGATTAAAACCAAATCTCACCCTATTTAGACGTATCAAAATATTCATTAAACCTATTTTGAATCTTTAATATTTCTTTTCGTACTTTGATCTAATTAAACCATCCAATTCAACCATATATGTAAATGTAAATACCGAACATCAAATCTCAATGTTAGTTTTCTCCCTTCATAACATGTATGTGAATCACTTACTGTTAGAAATCTACAAATGAACTATCTATGCCAAAAGAAAAAACTAGTACCATCAGACATGACACTAATTATGGACATTAGCTGAAAGTTAATAGAAAGTATGTGTACCCGGTTTTGAAATGCCAATTTTCCAAGTTGGCAACTTCAGACATAGCTGACCTCCATTTTTGCACCTTCGTTCCCTTGCCCAGCCTATTTTCATGTGTTGCCATGGCTTTTTCATAACTGTTTCTCTGATACCATACATCCGACGGTTCTACTTTATAATATATTGGCCAAATCATGTGCTTTTTCATCACTTTCGACTCAAGGATATTTACAAGTTCATCAAGGCACCACGAGGAAGATGCATAGTTTTCAGAGAAAACAATAATTGAAAATTTTGATTCTTGAATTGCATTAATAAGAGTTTCTGAAATTTGGTCTCCACCCTCCAATGCTTCATCATCCATGAATGTTTTGAATCCTTTCTTACACAAAGCATAATAAAGATAACCTGTAAAGCTGTTGCGAGTATCTCGACCTCTAAAACTGAGAAAAACATCGTAGCGAGGCAAGGATTTGTTGACCAATTCCACAATCCTTTGAGCGGTTTTAAATTCATACCTACAAAAGCATAAGGTAATTTAACACTTAAGAAGTCTATTTAGAAGAACCTATTTTTTTCTCTTTCTATTGATCTGAATTGTTACTTCAATAGAATAAAAATAAGTTTGTCTAATCAATATGTACAAAACATATTGGCACATAAACTTCAAAACTACAATGAAACAAACAAAAAGAAAGAAAAAAAAACTGGCAGCACCCCGTATCTCCAAAAACAACATTCCTTATAAACATAGTCAACAAAAATTAAAATATTGGACTGAAATTTCCTCTTTAATTTCATAGATATTCAAGGACTCATGTGTTAAGTAAAATAATAATGATATGATTATCAATTAGTACTAGGAGACTAGACATTAATTATTAATTTTGCTAAAAGTAATTAAAATATATATATATACTACGTACCCAGTTTCGAAATGATATCCTTTCAAGTTGGCGACCTCAAATAAAGCTGACCTCCATTTTTGCACGTTTTTAGATTCCTTTCCAAACTTACTTACATGTTCATCCATGGCTTTGCTGTAATGAGATGCTTGATACCTTACATCCGATGGCATCACTTTGTAAAAGATTGGTAAAACCCGTTGCTTCTTCAACTTCTTACAGTCAAGGATCTTGACTACTGCATCAAGACAACGTGAGGAGTATGCATAGTTTTCAGAGAAAACAATTATTGAAAACTTAGATTGTTCAATTATTTCCTCGATACGAGATTGTGAAATATGGTTCTCAACTACCCATTTCTCATCATCCCTGAAGGTCCTGAATCCCTCCCGTTGTAAAACATTATAGAGAAAATCTGTGAAGGAGTAGCGGGTATCTTCTACACTAAAACTGAGAAAAACATCATAGCTTGAAAAGGGACGGTTGATCCGATCCACAAGTTTTTTGGTGATCCAAATCACTATCTCTTGGACAAATTCATATTCGCTCCGTCCCCTACAAAAGTGCAAGGGCTTTTAACTCATGCATGCAATATAATTTTTGTTTTCTTTCCATTGTATGTCAGAATTTATTTAATCAAAATAATAAAACTATGACTGACTAATTAATCTGCACATAAGCTTATTAATGTGGCACAATACACTGAAATCCAAAACAAAACCCTTGCTACGTACGCACAACACACACAATACCCCATATTATAAGTAGCAAGTCATTTAATGATGGGTACCCGTAGACAATAGACATCTATACTAATATAAAAGGTGGAGAGACAAATTCACTGTACATATACGTGTCAACACCAAGATTTTTTGCTTTTTAAAAAAAAAAATATATTTTCTTTTACTTTTTTTTTTAAAAATTAAATCTTTTTTTTACTTTTTAAATTTTTTTGACATTTATTTTTTTAAATTTTTTTAAATTTTTTTTTTTTTATGTTTTCCTTAGTTTTTAACCTTTTTTTTGCTGATAATTGTTTTTTGCTAATACTTTTTTTGTTGAATTTATTTGTATATACTGACAGTGTAAATTTTTTTGACACTGTCAACCAATCATAAATTGACAAACAGTAAAAATAGAGTTGTCATATCCTTGATGTTTTAATTTTCATATACTTATATTTTAATGTATATATAATTTAATAGTTAAAAATTTAAAATTTATATATATATATATATATATATATATATATATATATATATATATACACACATACATTTTAGAATTTTCCGGTTCGAACCGAATCAAACCAAACCAATTTTAATTAGTTCGGATATTGTTATTGAATTTTTTAAATTTATATTTTTTTTTGTTTTTAAATATTTTTAGCCAGGAAAGATAGCAAAACTACTGTGTTTTTCGAAAAAATTTAGGTCGTAAGACTCGAACCAATAATTGGATGAATTTGAAAATTTTTATATACTTATATTTTAATGTATATATAATTTAATAGTTTAAAATTTAAAATTTAAAATTTTTATTTATATATATATTTTAATATTTTTTGGTTCCAACGAATCAAACCAAACCAATTTTAATTGGTTCAGATATTGTTATTGACTTTTTAAAATTTATAATTTTTTTTGTTTTTATATATTTTTAGCCAGGAAAGGTAACAAAACTACCGTGTTCTTCTAAAAAGTTTAAGGTCGTAAGACTCGAACCAAATTGAAAATCAGTGTCACGTATGAGGACCAAAAGATTACTTTAACCTTTTTTTTAAAAATTTATTTATTTTCAAATTATTTTTCCTCATTTTTCTTATTTTTTAATATTTTTAAATAATTTTTTTATAATTATTTTAATTATTTTTTATAATTAATTTTTTTCCTAATTTTTTTAAATAATTTTTTCCTAATTACTTTTTTTCCTAATTTTTTTTGCCAATCTTTTTTAACTTTTTTCTAATTTTTTTCTGTTAATACTTTTTTTTAAAGCTACATCTTTGCCTTTGTTTTTTCTATTTTAAATAATAAATTTATATCTATACTCATTGTTAACGGGAATTTCTGATTTTTGTGTAGCACAATAATGCAAGTCAAATGTTAAGTTATGGAGTATTTTTATTATTATGTTATTAATTTTCTAAAATTTATATATTTTTTGTTTTAAATATTTACAAACCGGTAAAGGTACATTGTTTTGGGAGTCAAACACGGCAATCTCTGTATTGACATAAAGAGAGGCAGAGCTATTCATATTTTGTATTTTTTTTTGGCTACATCCTTGCCTTTGTTTTTCCTTTTTTAAATAATAAATCTATATCTATACTAATTAATAAGGGAAAATGCTGATTTTAGTGTAGCACAATGGTGCAAGCCACATGTCAAGTGATGAATTTTTTATTTTTTTTTATTTTCTAAAATTTATATATTTTTTTGTTTTAAATATTTACAAACCAGCAAAGGTACAATATTTTGGGAGTCAAACACGACAATATCAAAATTGAAATAAATAGAGGCATAACTATTCATATTTTCTAATCTATTTTTTTTCTACATCCTTGCCTTTGTTTTTTCTATTTTAAATAATAAATCTATATCTATACTGATTAATAAGGGGAATTGCTGATTTTCTAATAAAGGGACACGTGTCGGCACCACATGATTTAAGAGGATTAGTTGATGATTAGTAATAATCAAAGATGAACACTTAACACATAGTGTACATTACGTATTGTAATATCATTTTAAAATAAAAATAATATTCAATTCTTTGTACTCAAATTATAAATAAAATTGTTTCAAGGTTTTTGCTGATCACTTCTGTCTATAAATAAAAAGCCTTGGAGATGAATGAGTACCACCATTATGAGTGAGAAGGAAATATTGAAAGCAAAGTGTGAATAAGTAAATAAAATGTTTGACATAGTAGACTTAATTTGAGATAAAGGAAAAAAAAAGTTTGGTATATATAGAGGCATAATTCAAGTTATTAATGATAATAATATTATCAATAATAATAATAATTGATGACCCGTGGGTGCAAAAATACTAGTTTAATTATGAAAGTTTGTGAGCTAATTAAAGTAAGGATTCTTCTAACCTGTACAACTTTGTACATGTTAAGGAACCATAAAATAGAAATGTTGTATTGGAAAGAGTGACTTTTTAATTTTTAAGAAATTGAATACACAACTTACAATACAATATTTCTACTTTTAGTTTATTAACATGTGCAAAGTTATACAGATTAGAAAAATTGTTAAAGTAATTGGAAGTATATAATTGGTACCTAGTTGCCGAATCCAAATCCCATCCGCTCAATTCGGCGACTTCAGTTAAGGCTAACCTCCATTTCTGCACCTTCTGAGAGTCGCCTCCAAATCTATCTTTATGTTTAGCCATTGCTTTGCCATAACTGTCTGTCTGACGCCTTACATGAGACGGATCCACATGGTAAAAGATCGGGCAGACCAATTGGTTCTTCATCTTCTTACACTCTAAGATCTTCTCGAGTTCATCAAGACACCACTTTGAAAATGCATAGTTTTGAGAGAAAATAACAATTGAAATCCTTGATTCTTCAATTGCTTTAGAAATAGAAGACCAAATTTCCTCCCCGCGACGCAACTCATCATCCGCGAAGACGATCAATCCCTTCTCGTGCAAAGCATGACACAAAGAGGCTACTATGCCTCTGCCAGTGTCTACCCCTCTAAAACTGATATAAACATCGTAGTTGTAGTTGGGTACCGTTCCTTCATTCGCCATCACAAGCAGAGTAGAGTACTCCTCAAAGTAAACGGACCCGATGAGATGAAATTTTATGAGGATGAGAAAGTGAAGTTCTATGACCAATTCCTTCTCAAGTGAAACATCGTTTTTCATGTCATCGTCGATACTCTATTAATTAATATAATTGAAAATGATGTAACATTATATAATCTCTACCTACCATCACTTTGTTCTCTTTTTAGTTTTTAGTCTTTTCTTTTTCTATGCAAGAAATTTCCCTCCCAATTACCTTTCTCCGACATGATCCATATTCCGTGGGCGAAAGGCAACATATTTTTCTATGGGATTTTCAATTATTACATAAATTATTATTGTCTAATGATTAAATAAATAAAATATTTTGTAGAAATTTTTAGTATTTAACAGTTGACTTATATTAAAATAATTAAATTTGTATCCATGCGCTGCGCTCTGCATTAAAATTAATAATAACATTAGTTATATTTTTTAGCCGGCATATTATACAGTTCAAAAAAAAAAAAAAAAAAGGCCGGCATCTTATAAAATTTCGAAATTTCGAAATTTCCCTTCTTACAATGTTTTTTTTAAAATTTCGAAATTTAATAAATAGTTCTAAGAATATAAAAAAAATATAGTTGAAAAAGATGAGTAATATAAGAAATAATGGAGAAAAATGTGTATTTTAAAAAATAATTATTTTAAAGGTTATTTTAATATTCTTGTCGTTACATTATATTATATTTTTAATAATTTAAATATTGTGTCGTATTACTTATTTAGAAATTTTTAAAAATAAATATTATTCTTTCCAAAATTGATTCATTCTCAAATTAACAAGAATTTTCGGTACCAAATTACTGGAAATTTAATTCAAATATATGATTTGATTAGAATATATTTTTCATTTTGATATTTTTCTTTCGTATTACAAAGGACGGCCAAGCACAAGTTCTTTCGTATTATTCTTGAGTCGTCTCACTACAAGAAAACATGGAATTACCGACGGCCATTTACCGATGGATTTTTTTTCGACGGAAATTTTGTAGTTACCGACGGAAAAACCGTCGGAATTGCGGGGGGAAAAAAATCAGCGTCATTTCCGACGGAAATGGCCGTCGGAAACATTACCAACGGGCATTCCGTCGGTAAGTCCGTCAGAAAATGGGCGGGAAATTTTGGCGGGAAATGTTTCCGATGGAATTTTCCGACGAAAATTTTCGTCGGTAATGCGTTGCGAAAACCGGGTCTCCGACGGAATTTTCCGTCGGAAATATGTCTTGAAAACCGAGCGGGAACGCGTTACCGACGGAAAATTCCATCGGTAATTTACCGACGGAATATTCCGTCAGAAATTTTTTTGAAAAACGAGCGGGTCAGATCTGGGGTATTTACCGATGGAATAGTCCGTTGGAAATGTCTCGAAAACTGGGCGGGAACGCGTTACCGATGGAATATTCCGTCAGAAATTTTTTTGAAAAACGAGCGGGTCAGATCTAGGGTATTTATCGACGGAATAGTCCGTCGGAAATGTCTCGAAAACCGGGCGGGAACGCGTTATCGACGGAATATTCTGTCGGAATTTTTTTTCGAAAAACGGGCGGGTCGGATCTGGGGTATTTACCGACGGAATTGTCCGTCGGAAACGCGGATCTCACCGTCGGTAATTTGAAAACGTCCATGGTTACCGACGACCCGGTCCGTCGGTAACCTCTTTATGTATATAAATTAGTTCCCCCCAACCCATTTCATTTCAGCCTCCCCAAAACTTCTTCCCATTTCTCCCTCTCCTCACCTGACCAGGCACCCGTCCGGCCACACCTCCATCTCCCTTCCAGCCAGCCGCCCCCAAAGCCTCTTCCCCCTTCCTCTTCTTCCTTTCTTCCTCTCTTTCCTTTCTCATTTCCTTCTTTCTTCTCCCCCACAGGCGCCAGAGACTGCCGCACGACCGCCACCACAGTCCGCCGCTCGACCTCCGCGTGTGCAGCCTCCTGCGCCACACACGCCACCACGTAGCTAACCCCGCTCTCGCGTCTGTGAGTTCACTTTACGTTGCCAAGACAAAAGAAGATGCTTGGAAAGCTTTATGGACAATCTGTCTACACAAGAAATTTGCAGCCACTGCCATGGGTATTGCTCTCCTAAGGATGATGCCGAATATTACTGAAAAAATTTAAAAAATAATTATTTTATTTAAAAAAATACCGAAAAAAAATTATTAAAAAAAATTAAAATACCGACGGAAAAGTCCGTCGGTAACGTCATTGACGGACTTTTCCGTCGGTAATTTTCCGACGGCCAAAGTCCGTCGGTAACGTTACCGACGGAAATTTCCGTCGGTAAGTTTCCAACAGACTTTTCCGTCGGTAATTTTCCTACGGCCAAAGTCCGTCGGTAACGTTACCGACGGAAATTTCCGTCAGTAAGTTTCCGACGGATCTCCCAGTCCGTCGGAAACCGTTTGCAACGGGCTTATTACCTACGGAAAACGGTCCGTCGGAAAGTCCGTCGGAAACGCGTATTGCCGACGGATTTTCGACGTTTCCGACGGACTTTGGCCGTCGGTAATCAGTGAATTTTTTGTAGTGTCTGTGCTATAGGGTGAGATCGATTAGGACGTTTTGCAAGGAGCCAATCATTCAAGAAAGAAGATGCTCTCATAAGGATCCGCATAGCACATTCTTCCTTCTCGTTGTTAGGAATTAGAGAATGTGACAAAGTAATATTGCTGAATTACTTCCTTGATTATTCATTGAATAACAATCTCTTTTATAGAGCTTACAATGAAAGCTTGTAATCCAAGCTATCTAACTAAGGAGCTAACAACTATAACAGAAAAACTCATTCCTATCTACAAGTGTAACTAACATAACAGAAACAATTAACTAACAATCCCTCCCTTAAACTAGTTGCACAAAATACAAATACAACTAGTTTAACTTAGGAATTTTACAAACCCCTAGCTGCTCCCTTAGCTTGAGGAATGAGTCTAATTTCAGGGGTTTTGTCAACAAGTCTGCAACTTGTTCCTTAGTTCCACAGTGAATCATCTCTATCAAACCATCTCTGGACAAATTTCTCAGGAAGTGAAATCTAACATCAATATGTTTGCTTCTCCCATGCATAATTGGATTCTTGGAAAGCTTAATAGCTGAGCTATTGTCACACATTAAGGTAGTGTGGCCTCTTTGAGTGTGTCCCAACTCCTTTAAGATTCTCCTCATCCACACAGCTTGACAAGCACAAGCTGCAGCTGCCACAAACTCAGCTTCTATGGTGGAAAGAGTCACAATTGGTTGTTTCTTGGATAACCATGCCACTGCTCCATTGTTCAGTAAGAATACATAGCCGGATGTGCTTTTTCTGTCCTCCAAATCACCTGCATAGTCACTGTTTGTGTAGCCTAATAGCTCTTCATTTCCTCCCTTCTTATATAGAATTCCAAAGTTCACAGTACCTTGAAGATACCTGAGAACTCTTTTTGCAGCTTGCATGTGTAATTGAGTAGGTTGGCTCATGAATCTGCTGATAAGACTAACTGAGAACATCATATCGGGTCTAGTGGCTGTGATGTACATGAGGCTTCCTATCAATTGCTTGTACTGAGTCTCATCTATTTTTAAACCAGATTCATCTTTATACAGTTTGGAACCAGGCACCATAGGAACACCAACTGAGTTACAATCAGTCATGCCAAACCTTTTCAATACTTCCAAAGCATACTTTCTCTGATAGATATAAATGCCATGCTCTTCTTGTAAGACTTCAATTCCAAGGAAAAATCTCATCATTCCAAGGTCTGTCATGTCAAATTCCTCTTTTATTGTGCTCTTGAAACTACTCATTAAGGACTTATTGTAACATCCTGTTTTTCATAAAAATGTTTTTTATAAAACTAGTTTTTATTATTCTAAAAATGTTGGTTAAGGGCTAAGTGGGATTTTTGCTTAAAAGTCCCTTTCTGGTACATGAGCACGCCCGTACTCATTAGCCAGCACGCCCGTACTTGAAGTCAGAAGCGTGTCTCTGATTCTAAGTTGAGCACGACCGTGCTCAATAGTGAGCACGCCCGTGCTCATTGTGCTGACCGCGTCTCGCTGGCGCTAAGTTGAGCACGACCGTGATCAAGGGTGAGCACGACCGTGCTCAAGCACAGGCTATATACGTTTGGCACAGAAACCGAGGGTTGACGTGAAACCCTACTTTTCCAGTGACAGCAGCCTCCATTGCGGTTGAGTGTGATTCTTCCCCTTTTTCCAACAAACTCATTTAGTTTCTTGAGTGTTTGGGGTCCTTGGGAAGTCCTGTTTCTCCTGTGCTTGACGTATATAGAGGTAAGGTCTCTCTTTTTGTGTTTCCTTTTCTCGTTTAGAATCAGAAACTGATCTTTTGTTTATGTTTGTTCCAAGGCTTAGAGTTGTGAGCCACTCGGAGGGAAGGATTCAGTTGTCGTTTAGCAATTGTTGGAGCTACCTTCAATCCAGGTATGGGGAGAAGTGGAATTGTATTCATTAGGCAGTGGGTAGTGTAAGGTAACGGGGTTCCTCATGACCCCGGTGTTATTGTAAGCATGTTTGTTATAATAAGATGTTAATCTGTGATAATATGTTTCTGATTGTTTTAGTGTTATGTGCCTATGCACATGTTGGTTGCCTATAAATATGATGTTATGTTATTTTGACATAATGATGTTGGATGATTGATCGTTGTTGTGGTTGCTGTTATGATGAGTATAATGTTGATAAAACTGTTTAATTGAGTAATTAGGTTTAATAAACGTGTTAAGTTTAGCGGTTTAATCCCTAAATCAATTGGTTAGAATTCGGTTACTGTTCCTGCCCAGAACAGCACTGTCGCGCGATGACCACGACGTGCTGAACAGGGAGCACGACCGTGCTCCCATTTGAATTCCGAAAAATGGCCGTGCTGTTCAGCACGGCCGTGCAGGTCAAACAGCACCACCGTGCTGCTGAGCATGACCGTGCTGCTGAGCACGACCGTGCTGAGTGTGAAGCATGACCGTGCTTCACTTAAAAGGGCAGCACGCCCTCACGTGTCCAAGCACGACCGTGCTAGGGTCTAAGCACGACCGTGCTGACCCCTCCTGGACAGTAATACAATTAAAGGACCTACGGGGCTTTAAACCCCATTCCCTTATGATGATAAGTTGAGGTAACTAATCAAAGAGAAATATTAGACAACCTGGTTATTAATTATATAAGGTAATTAAGATAACACGATGGTAAGTCAGTATCCGTTGGGTTACCGCAAGTTTAAAAGTTGAAGTCTTAGGTGCTTATTGACCCAAGCATGTTGAGTTGAACCTTGGTGCTTATTGGCCAAGGGAGCCTTGACCCCATGGTTTGGGTCTAAGGTTACGTTGATCGTCGATGTTGAAGTCTTGGGAGCTTCATGGCCCAAGCAAGGAGGTGGTTGAGATTGTTTATTGTTGTGCCATTTGCATAGAGCATTGGAGTTGTTGATGGGGGAGGTTCGACAAAGGGGAGATCACCTGAGAGTACGGTGATCTGGCCATCCACGGTAGGTCACCCAAGGTTTGGTGACCGAGGCCCCCCATGATGAGGCATCCACGGTTTGATGCGTTGGCTATCCATGGGGTTCACCCAAGGTTTGGTGAACTGCCGGTGTTGGTGCTTTTATGGCCAATACGGATATGTAACTCCAAAGTCGTTCATCCTGAGTTAGTTTGGATCCACATGCATAGTTGGAGTAGCGGAGTAGTTGATGCATTGCATAGCATAGCATACTTGGTTGATATAGTACTTTTGAATGTTGATGTATGCCTATGTTGTATGTTTACCTTGCTTACTATTCCCATGCTGTATATGTTTACATGAATCTTACTCCCTGTTATTATTTGTGTTGGCCTGATCGGCATTTGCAGAGGATGACGAGCAGCCCGGAGAGGAGTGATTCTAAGGAGCCGCCACTCATTGTAGGGTTGTTTATGAGTTAGATAGTTTGTTTCTAGTTGTATTCCATGGATTTAATTCCGGAACGGTTATACCAGCTCTGAATTGTGACATCGGGGTTGGGTCGTTTATTTGGTTATGTTTTTTATTTGTTAAAACTTTTATTTTCCGCGTTGTAAACGACTTCATGTGTGACTTTTCTACCCATGGACAATTGTTTTATTTAATTCAGATGCATGTTTTTCTTTTAATTGTTTTATATTTAATTGCCTTATAACATGCTGGGTAGAAGGGTGTCACACTCAGCATCACCAGTGTATATAAGGTCATCAACATATACACTGACAATTAGAATTCTACCTTCTGTTGAGTATTTTAAGAACAAGGTCTGTTCATGATTGCTTTTTTTAAAACCTGCCTTGATGAAGTATGCTTCAATTCGACTGAACCAGGCTCTTGGAGCTTGCTTTAGGCCATATAGAGCCTTATGAAGCTTGTAGACTTTGTCTTCACATCCCTTCTGCACATAGCCTTTTGGTTGTTCCACATATACATCTTCAGTGAGTGTACCATACAAGAAGGCTGATTTTACATCAAGTTGATACAATTTCCATCCTCTATATGCTGCAATGGCAATGATCATTCTCACAGTATCCATTCTGCTTACAGGGGAAAATACTTCAATATAGTCTACTCCATACTATTGAGAGTATCCTTTGGCCACTAACCTGGCCTTGTGCTTGTCTACTTGACCAAGTTCATTAAGCTTAGTCTTGAAAATCCACTTAACTCCTATCTTCTTTGCATCAGCAGGCAAGTCAGTGAGTTCCCATGTTTCATTTTTCACAATTGAGTTGATTTCAGCATCCATGGCTTGTCTCCATTTAGAGATTTTTACTGCATCTTCAAATCTTATTGGATCTGTGCAGTCAATTTGAGCTATATTGATTGCATCTTCTGATCTGAGAGCTCTTCTCCTGTTACATAATCCCTCATCCAGCCAGGTGGATGCCTGTTTCTGCCACCATTTTCATTGACAGGTTCACTTGCTGTAGGTTGAGACTGATTTCCCTCTTCTTCATCAATTAATTCACTATCTGCTGCACTTTCTTCTTTAAACACATTTGTGGTCTCAGTATCACCGCCTTCAGCATCTACAATCAATTCTTCCTTGTGATTTTGACTCCAATTCCATTGAGTATCTTCCTCAAAGACTACATCTCTACTTACTACAATCCTCCTTGTAGTTGGATCATAGAGCCTGTAGCCCTTAGACTCATCACTCATTCCCAGCAAAACACATTTGCAACTCTTATCTTCCAGTTTGGTCCTCTTGGCATCTGGAATGTGAACATGAGCTACACAACCAAACACCTTAAAGTGATCAATTGATGGCTTTACACCACTCCATGCCTCTTCTGGTGTTTGATTCTTAACAGCCAATGTAGATGATCTATTCAACACATATATCACCCAATTCACTGCTTCTGGCCAAAAGGACTTTGGAATCTTCTTTTCTGTCAACAAAGCTCTTACCAAATTCATGATGGTTCTATTCTTCCTCTCAGCCACACCATTCTGTTAAGGAGTGTAAGCTGTGGTCAATTGCCTTCTAATTCCTGTCCTCTGACAGAATTCATTGAATTCCAATGATGTGAATTCTCCTCCCCTGTCAGTTCTGAGACATTTGATCATCAAACTAGATTCCTTTTCAACTAGTTTCTTAAAACATTGAAAGTAATGAAAGGCTTCTGATTTTTCCATCAAGAAGTAAATCCATGCCTTTCTAGAATAATCATCTATAAGGCATAGAAAATACATCTTTTGACTATTGGATGATGGAGTGATAGTGTAACATCGTATCTTTCATGAATAAAAATTAGATATTCTAATTAGGTGGGAGTGAGGGTTAGATAAATCACAACTATTTAAGAATTCGAACGTATGTGGAAGTTTAGAACAAAATTCAAGCACCTCAAAATTTTCAATAGGCAAGCACCTCAAGCAAGCACGTCAAAAACCCTTATTGAAAGCACCTTAATTTAATTTCTTAATTAAGGTGGTTTATCATTAAAAAAAATGAAAAGATAATTAGCCACAGATATAGATCTTAGTTATAACTAATTAATTATGATTAATTTACTCAAGTTTTATTAATCATTATTTATTAATCTTTATTAATTATACTCTAGTTACAACTTTTATGCTAGTTAAATTAACTAAATGATTTTTTTTAACCTATGACTATATATATATACATTCACGACACACCTTCTGGAAAATTAATATTTATGATTTTATATATATGTCCAACGCTAATATTACGATTAAGTTTTAGATAAATTAGGTTTTTATTTAATGGGACATCGGGGTGTCTCAGATAGGGCCACAGATGTCTGCATGAATTAATTCTAGCTTCTGAGTTGCTCTCCATTGGTTCTTCTTGGGGATTGGATCTCTTTGTTGTTTTCCTTTCATGCAATCTTCACACACTTTTTCTGTTGCAGACAGAGATGAAGGAAGACATCTAACCATTCTTTTACTTAGCAGAGTTCTTAGTCCTTTATGACTAAGATGAGCATATCTGCAATGCCATAATAGGGACAGATCCTGAGCAGTAGTATGAAAGCATGCATCATTCTTGATTGTAGATTGAGCAAACAAGATGAACATCCTGTTTGTTGTCATGTTAGTTTCAAGAATCAATCCCTTATCTGGATGGAAAAGCTTGCATGTTCTTGACTGGAACATCACTGTTAGCCCTCTTTCTTGTAGCTGCCCTATACTCAAGAGATTGTTCTTGAGTTCTGGTACCAAGAACACATCTGAAATGACATGAGTGACTCCTTTAGTGCTCAGCTTCACACTTCCTTTGCTTGTCACCTCCATTCTTGTGTTATTGCCAAGTTTCACATACTGCTTGAATGTGTCATCCACTTCTTTGAACCAAGATCTGTTTCTACACATGTGATTTGAGCAACCTGAGTCCAAGAACCAAGTATCAGATCTTTGTACATCATGCAATTCCTCATGAGCCATTAACAAAAGCTCTTCTTCCTCATTGAAAACAGCATAATTGGCTTCTTTATCCCATTCAGGACATTCATACTTATAATGTCCAAGTTTATGACATTTAAAGCATTCAATCATGGCTCGATTTTGCCTCCCTCTTCCTCTTCTTCCTCTATAGCTGCCTCTACCTCTGCCATTATCATTTCTTTCATCAGAACTTACTTTGAGAGCCTGCTCCTCTCCATGATTCTTGTGGAATTTCTACTCATGAACTATCAAAGAACTTTGAAGTTCATCAACAGAAAGTGAATTTGTATCCTTAGATTCCTCAATTGAGCAAACGATATAATTGAATTTGTCAGTTAAGGACCTAAGGATCTTCTCAACAATGGTTACATCAGTCATTTGTTCTCCATGGGTTCTCATCTTGTTGGCCACACTCATGACTCGAGAAAAGTAATCAGTCACTGTCTCCCCAACTTTCATCTCAAGAGTCTCAAATTCTTTCCTCAAGGCTTGAAGAATTGATCTTTTCACCCTTGCATTGCCTTCATACTTTTTTTTCATAGAATCCCATATATCTTTTGATGTGTTTTTTTGCAAGATAGTCTCCAAGATTGTTCTATCAATGGCTTGAAACAAGTAGTTCTTGATCTTCAAATCTTTCAGCTTTAGGTCATCAATTCTCCTCTGCTGAGCATCAGTCACCACACCTCCCTTCTCTGGTTCTGCAATGCCCGTATCCACCAAGCTCCAAAACTCCTTGGATCTTAGGAAATTCTCCATTAGCATGCTCCAATGGTCGTAATGTCCATCAAAACGTGGGATTGCAGGTTGCACAAAACTGCCATCATTTGTATTCGACATTCCCTCTTTCATTCACAAGAATGCGACTCACACTTTCTTCTCAGGCCCCAGTAGGAGCTCTGATGCCAAAATGTTAGGAATTAGAGAATGTGACAAAGTAATATTGCTGAATTACTTCCTTGATTATTCATTGAATAGCAATCTCTTTTATAGAGCTTACAAAGAAAGCTTGTAATCCAAGCTAACTAACTAAGGAGCTAACAACTATAACAGAAAAACTGATTCCTACCTACAAGTGTAACTAACATAACAGAAACAATTAACTAACACTCATCTCTGTCGTTACCGTTGTGGCACTCTCTACCCACGTGTATTTATAAAAACATAAAAGGTATATAAAAGAAATTAATAAAATAAACCCATGCATTCATTTATATTGAAATAATAAAGATTCACGGGAAGTAAAGATACCACATGAACAAAGGTCCCAACAACGCGGAAATAAAAAAAAAGTTTATAAAAGGAAACATAACAATAAAATAAAACATCTCAACCCCGATGTCACATGTAGAGCTGGTATAACCATCTCGAAAGCATCACAGATAACAAACTAACTATAACTGAAACTGGGAAATCCTAACTAAGAGTCGCGGCTGCTCAGAGTCATGGGTCCTCAGAGTCACTCCTCAACTGGCTGCTCACCGTTCTCTACATAAAGCAGGGACGAACCCAGACTTTAAGTATAGTAGGGGCTAACTATAATTACTAAAGTTTATCCAACATATATATACATCAAATTTAATAAAAATATTCATAATTTGAAAACGTTAATTCTATTAGTAAATATACTTATTGATGACTCATTAGATGTTTGAATTTCAATATTTTTTCTTTTAAAGTATGCATCGATGGTAGATGGCTTCCTCATCTAAATTAAATGAATAAAAAATCAGTACTAAATTAAATTAATAAAAAGGCTGTTATTGAAATCCATCTAATAAATAAAAAGCATAACAATTAACATTATTAGAAAACCTACAAGTTTAACAATAATAAAAAGAATATGAAAGAAAAATCAACATAAAGTTGTTATTAACAGTAGACATTGGCATTGATGCAAGCATATGTCATGTTATGAAGAAGAAAAAACATGAAATTAGGATTTAATTGGTATAAACTGACAGTGTAAAGTTTTTTTTACACTGTCAACTAATTAGAAATTGACACATCATTGAAAACATTTAACTCTTATCCTAACCACGTTAAAAGCCACCAATTCCATAATTTTTTATTGGTTGTCAATGTAAAATTTTTTATATTAACAATGCATACAAATTAACTCACGAAATTTTATTATATTATACTATCTATTATTAACTATTAAATTATTAACAAAAGCATATAAAATTAAGAAGAAAAAGAATGAATGAAAAATCAAACTTGGCTTCTTCACTGTTTGGCGCCGCACAACAAAAGAAAATAAGGGCATAGGGCACCACACCACATAGCAAAAGAAGGACAGGATAGAATCTATTATTATTTTTATTTGTTGGTAGGGGCCTTTATCTTATAGTATTACTACTAGTTAAAAAAAATTAACAAACATGATAGGGCCAAGGCCCTAGTTAGCTTGCAAGTACGTCCATCCCTGGCATAAAAGATACATGCCAAAACAACAATAGAGAAATGGGGAGTAATTAAGAACATATATATGAAACATAATGACATGGAGATAGGGAGCAAGATGAGCATGCATCGTATAAACATAGCATATAATAACATACAACGTACACTTATAAGATATTAATATCATCATGATCATTCAACCAATTTATGATATGCGGTGCAACGCTACTTCACTACTCCATTATGCATGTGGATCCAATCTATCCCAGGAAGGCAACTTTGCTGTTACATATCCACATTGGCAAATAAGCACCAACGCCGGTAGTTCACCAAACCATCGGTGAACCCCTTGGATAGCCGATGCACCTTACTCTCGGATGCACCACCACGGGGCGCACGATCCTCCTAGATGAATCACCGCGGATGGCCAAATCGTCGTACTCTTGGATGACCTCCCCTATGTTGAACTTCCCCCTCTAACAACTCCAATGCATGAATACATGAGTACAACAACAAACAACGGGTATCCACCACCTCCGCTTGGGCCAATAAGCGCCCAAGTTTTATCACCATCAACACCTTGACCTTTAAGAATATAGGCCCCCTTGGCCAATAAGCACCAAGGTTCAACTTTAACAACACCTCGACCAATAAGCTTCGAGGCTACTTTGGCCAATAAGCACCAAAGCATAATGTGCAATAACCAATTGGGTACCGGCTTAAGCAACTTGTTATTCATAATTATCTTGTTAGGTCTTTTAATTAACTTGTCTATCTTGTCTTTATTTGTTTGGTGTCTTACTTCATCACCGGGGACAATTGGGGTGAAGCACCCTTTTATTCCTTTAATTCAAGTCTGCTCTGTTTGGGGGAGCATGGACGTGCTTACCCCCAGCACTGGCTTGCTGTCACTTAAGTGAAGCACGGTCGTGCTTCCTGTTATGCATGACCGTGCTGATGTGGCGCCGGCAATTCAAATTTGAACTGGGAGCACGGGCGTGCTCCCTTTTAAGCACGACAGTCCTTACGCACGCCCGGGCTTACTGGAGCGTGGTCGTACTGTCTGGGCAGATTTGGTTAAGGCACTTAGCCAAAAACTCCCTAAAACACTCATAATCAATCCTACGGTCCTTGATTAAACCATTTGGCATATATCTCACTCTCAATACTATATCCATGTGTAATAATTGGCTTAGGAATTTATGTAGTTGGAATTCAGTTGTAATTAGTTAGATTCTGTTATACACTTATCACAGAATGTGAGTTAGTTGATGATGTGAAAACATAGAGGGAGAGCTTGTATAAAAGCCTTGTAATTTTCTATTTTCTGAATCAATGAAATACAGTAACTGAAGTATTTCCAAATTCTCTTCTTCTACTCTTTCTTTATCTTTTTTTCTTGCATCATTTTGTATCAGTCTTGGAACATTGCAGAGGATTTTTTCATAACAATTGGTATCAGTAGCTCAGATTGGGCAATTCCTGGGAAGTGATGGGTTCTGGAAAGTTCGATATTGAGAAGTTTACGGGTAAAAATGATTTCAGCTTGTGGAGATTGAAGATGAGGGCATTTCTGGTTCACCAAGGACTTGAAGATGCGCTAGAAGGAGAAAAGAAGCTTGTCAGCACTTCATCATGGAAGGAAAGGAAGGAGACACTTGAAAAAGCTCATAGTGCTCTGATTTTATCCCTAGGTGACAAAGTCCTTCGGGAGGTATCGAAGGAGAAAATAGCTGCAGCCATTTGGCTCAAATTGGGAAACCTATATATGACCAAATCTTTGGTCAATAGGTTATATTTGAAGCATAAGCTATATACGTTCAAGATGCCAATGGGGAGGACATTGGAGGATCATCTGGATGATTACAATAAGATCATTCTTGATCTTGAAAATATTGAAATCAAGATTGATGATGAGGATCAAGCACTACTGCTGCTGAGATCTCTGCCAAGTGAGTATGATAGTTTCTCAGATACACTCATTTATGGTACAGATACTTTGTCTCTGGAGGAGGTTGAGGCTGCATTATCCTCAAAAGAATTGAAGAGGAAGTCTGAAGGAAGAAGTGAGCAAGCTGCTGAGGGTTTGAATATCAGGGGCAGTTCAGAAAAGAAAGATTCCAAGAACAAAACGGAATCAAGATCAAAGTCAAAAGAAGGAAAGAAGAGGCGCTGTTTCCTTTGTAAAAGTGAAGATCATCTTAAGAAAGACTGTCCTGATTACAAGAAGAAAAGGAGGAACGGAGAAAAAAGGTATCAAAGTGGTGATGTTGATGTAGCCTCAGAAGGGTATGAGAGTGCTGAGGTGATGTGTGTTTCAGAGGAAAAGACTCACCAAGAATGGGTTCTTGACTCTGGATGCTCGTTTCACATGAGTCCAAATGAGGATTGGTTCATCTCTTACAGTAAATGCCATGGTAGACAGGTTTTGTTGGGCAATAACAAATCTTGTCAAGTGACTGGAATAGGTGCTAAAAAGCTGAAACTTGCAGATGGGGTAACCAAGATCTTACAAGAGGTGAGGCATGTGCCTGAATTAAAGAGAAATTTGATTTCTCTTAGGATGCTTGATGTACAATGATACGGGTACAAAGCTAAAGGTGGAGTTTTGAAAGTCACAAAAGGTGGTGATGAGTGGCAAGCTTGAAAATGGTCTATACTTGCTGCAAGGAAAGGCTCTGGTGGGAATTGCTGCTAATGTTTCTTGCCCTGGATAATCACAAGCAAGGCTCTGGCATATGGGACTTGGACACATCAGTGAAGGAGGGTTGAAAGAACTGAGCAAATAGAAGCTGTTGGGAAAGGACAGCATTCAATCACTGGATTTTTGTGAGCATTGTATTTTTGGCAAGGCAAAGAGGTTGAGATTTGCAACTATTGTACACAATACCAAAGGAACACTGGACTACATTCACAGTGATCTTTGGGGACCATCTAAAGTCTCATCACACAGTGGAGCTAGGTATTTTCTGTCCTTTATTGATGATTTCTCAAGAAAGCTATGGGTTTACATTCTTAAAAACAAGAATGAGTCATTTATGAAGTTTAAGGAGTGGAGAATTCTTGTTGAAACCCAAACTGGTAGAAAAGTAAAGAAGTTGAGGACTGATAATGGGCTAGAGTTATGTTCTGAGGAATTTAATCAATTCTAAAATGAAATTTGAATTGTTAGACATAAAACAGTTAGGGGAACTCCTCAACAGAATGGGCTAGCTGAAAGAATAAACAGGACAGTAATGGAAAGGGTTAGGTGTTTGTTGTCAAATGCAAACTTAACCAAACATTTCTGGGCTGAGGCAGTAGCAATAGTTGCTTATGTGATCAACAGAAGTCCATCCACTGCTATTAACTTGAAGACACCAGAAGAAATGTGGTCTGGACATCCACCAAATCTGGGAAATCTGAGAGTATTTGGCTGTGTAGCCTATGCTTATATTAATCAGGGTAAACTTGAACCTAGGGCATTGAAATGCATGTTTCTTGGATACCCTAAAGGTGTGAAAGGATTCAGATTATGGTGTATGGAAAAAGGGCAGCATAAGGTGTTGATCAGTAGGGATGTTGTGTTCAGGGAGTTTGACATGTATTACTCCAAGGAAGACTCAAATCATCAACATGAAAAGCTGGTTGATGATGAGAGGATTCAGTTGGAGGTGGAGCCATTTGAAGAACCAACAGTCCAAGACAGCAGTGAAGGAAGTGAAACTGAGACAGATCATGATCAACTAGCTCAACAAGATTATTTGCTAGCCAGAGACAGAACTAGAAGGATTATTAGGCCACCAAAGAGATTTGGGCATGTTGATATGGTTGCTTTTGCACTCATTGCAGCAGAAGAAGTTTAAGGAGAGGAGCCTAGAAGTTATGTTGAAGCATTAAACAGTAAGCAATCTCAGAATTGGATTGCTGCAATGAAAGAAGAAATGAATTCTTTGTACAGGAATGGTACTTGGGTGCTGGTTGACAAACCAAAAGGCAAGAAACTTGTGAGTTGTAAATGGATCTTCAAGCTCAAGGAAGGCATTCCAAGAGTTGAAAAGGCAAGGTTCAAAGCCATGTTAGTGGCAAGGGGTTTTACACAGAGTGAGGGCATAGATTACAATGAAGTGTTCTCACCTGTTGTGAAACATACTTCAATAAGAATGGTTCTAGCCTTGGTTGCACAGGAGGACATGGAATTGGAGCAGCTTGATGTAAGGACAGCATTTTTGCATGGTGAGCTTGATGAGCAGATATACATGTCTCAACCAGAAGGTTTTGTCAAGAAGGGTGATGAAGACAAGGTGTGTTTGTTGAAAAAATCACTTTATGGATTGAAGCAGTCCCCTCGGCAGTGGTATAAAAGATTTGATACATTCATTGTGAAAGGTGGCTTCAACAGAAGTGAATTTGATGGCTGTGTTTACTGGAAGAAAACAGAAAGCAAAGGTATTATCTACTTACTCCTCTAAGTAGATGATATGCTAGTTGCTTGCAAGAATAAGGAAGAAATCAAAGGGGTGAGGAAGATGCTTGAGAGTGAGTTTGAGATGAAAGATATGGGGGCTGCCAGCAAGATCTTGGGTATGCAGATTCTAAGGGACACAACAAGGAGAACATTGTTCATCACTCAGAAAGATTACATATCCAAAGTCTTGCATAGATTCAATATGGATCAGTCAAAAGCAGTAATGACTCCTATGGCTCAACATTTTAAGTTCTCACAGCAGGATTCACCAAAGACAGAGGAGGAGATTTCTTATATGGAAAATGATCCATATACAAATGCTGTAGTGAGTCTCATGTATGCAATGATTTGCACAAGGCCAGATTTGGCCTATGTAGTGAGTATGGTCAGCAGGTATATGGGAAAGCGAGGAAGCTCCATTGGGAAGCAATGAAGTGGATATTCAGATATTTGAAAGGAACATCTGAAGTTGGCTTGCTATATTTTAGGCATGAAGGCAGTGATTTTGGATTGACAGGATTTGTTAATTCAGACTATGCAGGTTTTTTGGATACCAGGAGGTCTTTGACAGGTTATGTGTTTAAATTCTGTGGTAATACCGTCAGTTGGAAGTGCAATCTCCAACATGTGCAATACCAGGAGGTCTTTGACAGGTTATGTATTTACTGGTTCGATCACAACCTGAGTGATCTACATCCAGCTCCCAAGAACCCTTGAGAGATTCCACTATTTGAAAATTGTTTACAAGATTACAATTATCAAATGAAACTAAAGGATACCCCACCTTTACCTTTGATTATTTTGAGATGCCCCACTCAAAATAATCCTTACCTCCTAAGGATGCCTCACCTTAGATTCAAGGATTCCCCACCTTGAATATGATTTGGATGCCTTACCAAATCAAAGAAACAACAATTACAATTGATTTGTACACAGAAAATTGTAACACTACAGAAGTGTACTTTTTCTAAGAAAGCTCAATGATTTCTCTCAAAATAATAGCAAATGACTCAAAAATGTTTTTGGAGTGATTTTGATAGAGTAATAGTAGATGAAAAGAGTTCTTAATTTTCGTGTCAAAATCCCTCATATTTATAGAAGAAAAGTGTGAGAAAAGTGAGTTTTAAATTTGAAATTATGTTTGAAAAACTAAAGGTAGTCGATTACTTTTATGAGTAGTCGACTACTTTGATCAAGATTGCAACCGTTTGTGCCTAACTACCAAAGTAGTCGATTACTTTTCCAAGTAGCCGATTACTTACACTGGTAGTCGATTACTTTGCTCAATAGAAGCCAAGATTTCAAGTTTCAAACAAAGTAGTCAAATACTATAACTAAATAGTCGATTACTTTGATTCTAAGAAGGTTTATGGAATTTACAAGAACAAAGTAGTAGACTACTTTTCAAGGTAGTAGACTACTTTTCTTAAAAACTTAAAAGTGATTATTTTCTTCACAAAACTTGTTCTAGAAACATTTTTCAATCTTGTAAAATCTTGGATTGTTTTTCAAAACATATTTCTTACTTTTTCTTTTTAGGAAAAACTTATTTTATCCTTTTAAAAACATTTGAGTCATTTAAGCTAGATTTAAAGAGAAACCATTGCAAATATTCCTATAACTAATTGTTACATAGGAGTGCCTTATGTGTTTGGCTCTTCATCATCAAAATACTTTGAATGTCGCATCTTTGAAGCATATGCATTTTCATCTTGCATATTCATTTTGTGATAGTCAAAGTGGTATACACTTTCCTAGAAATCCAATATACCATGAGAGAACTAAACATATAGATGTTAAGCTCTACTTTGTAAGGGAGATCATTGCAAAGGGGGAAGTGAGCTTGGCGAAGATCAGCACTGAAGAGAATCCAGCTGACATGATCACTAAAGCACTGCCAGGGCCTAAGTTCAAACAATGTTTGGAGATTCTGCAGGTTGCAGGTTTTTGAAAAATAAAGTTAAGCCAAGGTGGAGAATTGTAATAATTGGCTTAGGACTTTATGTAGTTGGAATTTAGTTGTAAATAGTTAGATTTTGTTATACACTTATAACAGAATGTGAGTTAGTTGATGATGTGAAAATATAGAGGGAGAGCTTGTATAAAAGCCTTGTAATTTTCTCTTTTCTCAATCAATGAAATACAGTAACTGAAGTATTTCGAAATTATCTTCTTCTACTCTTTCTTTATCTTTTTTTCTTGCATCATTTCGTATCAGTCTTGGAACATTGTAGAGGATTGTTTCATAACACCATGTTTTATGAAACAATTTGGGGAATTAAGACATTAGTTTCAAGCATTATTAACAAGTCCTAATTTAACCAAATTAGAGTCTTATTAACATAACGCGTTTGACATCAAACCAGCATGCATTCAAAATTAGCATAAACAACATCCTCCAACCAACGTTATTTATGGCATAAACAGCATGTCAACCAAACAATTAAACATGACATAAACATCATTAAAGCATTTATGAATAAACAAACAAACATAGATTCGAACATGTGACAGACATCAATTTAGCAGTTAACAAACAACAAGGTCATGGGAACCCTTCAGCTTATGCTACCCCCTTGCCTACATGTTCATACCATCCTTCTCTCCATACCTGGTATGACGATTCACTTAGCACCACGAAAGCGACTCTACTCAGTTTCCCTCGAGCGACTCGATGAGTTTCCCAAGCCTTGGTCAACACAAAAGGGTAACCAATTTACTCCAAATCACAAAAGGAAAAGGAATTAAGAGAGGGATAACTAGTTTACCTTTGATGACACTAGCGCGTGTGACTTCCTCTCCCAAACTAGAGCAAGAACACCTAGGATTTGGTTGGGTTCAAGGAAGGGTAAAGGGAAAGGCTGCCGTCACACTTAGGGTAGCTAAAGTGCCAAATTGAGGGTTAAAAACTCAGAACCCTCGCACACTATTCTATTTTTATAAATTCAGACTCGAGCACGGCCATGATCCCCCTAAGCACGGTCGTGCTTAACGCGAGCACGGGGTCATGCTCGTTTTAAGCACGAGCAAGCAACTTTAGTGTCACTCGCTCACGATTTTCGACACGGGCATGCTCCCCTTGAGCACCGCCGCGATCGTGGCTCACTTAGCCACTGAGCACACCAAGAGCACAGGCATGCTGGTATATGAGCACAGTCGTGCTCATGCACCAGAAAGGGATTTTAAGGCTAAAAGTCCCACTTAGCTCCAAACAGTCTTAAGGCAAAACATAAGGCATACATAAACACTTATAACGAAAAATGGGGTGTTACAACCGTCCCGTCTGGTTGCCGCAAAAAATTAATTAATTAGATTTGAGAGAGATTTGGGGTTGATTATGAGTAGGAAAGTGTTAACACCCTATATCGTCCGTTCCAAAAAAGGATACCTATTTAATATAAGGTGTTTGCTAATTAAAGTTGAGATGATCCTTTATTATTTTAAAAGAAAATAATTTTGATAATTTATTTTTAAATGTCTCATTTTGTCGGCATATTATCAAAGATGACAAATGACTATGACAGGGAATGAGTGGCTAAATAACAATTTATTATAGAGCTTAATTGTTGTACACTGTCAGTGTAAATTTTTTTACACTGTCAACCAATCACAAATCATGATATGAACGACTTTAAATGGTTAGGATAAGATTAAAAGATTTTTAATGATATGGTAATTCGTGATTGATTGACTGTGTAAAAAATCTTTACACTGACAGTGTATAACAATTAAACTCTTTATTATATGAAAGAAATTTAAATTTCACAATTTACTAGATATGGTTGTGGATAAACAAATTTGCTCACTTCTATTTTTTATTGTTATTTTTAGAAAAAAGATTATTTTAATTATTTTTAAGTGTGGAAATTAGACCACGTCAGCATCTCGACGAAATTCAATAAAATAGTCTCAAGAAAATTGGAAAGAATTTACATAACCATCACTCCGATCATCTTCCAACTATTCTGACATTTTGTCGTCGGCAACGTTTTTAATTTTCATAGTTTGATCTGAAGAAATTATTGGTTTTGATTTATGAAGATTAGACCTCGTTAGTACACAAATCCAATGAAATAGCCTCAAGAAAATTGGGAAGAATTTAAGCAACCGTAACTCTGATCATCCCCCAATTATTATGTCGTCGGAAAAATTTTATATTTTTATTATGGGCAGAGACACGCGAATTAAATCATTCAATGTTGGGATTAAGATTATAATGACATATTTAAGAATTCATGATCGTTCAAGGTAGACAACACCGAAATTGAAGCATAAAGAGGAACACACCAAAATTCTGGATTTAAGATGGTATCGATATAAGCCCCGTCAACAATTCTGGTGGAACAAAAGGGAATAATCCCCACCTCAATAAAATCATAATTTCACTGTTACTATAGCTACTTATTGTGGGTATTCCGTTGTCGAAATCTTAAACCACAATATTAATTAAAATTTAATTTAAAGCATATTTGAAGCAAATAAATATAAAAATAAATAAATCATGTCATTTAGCGTAACAAACTCTACATTATCATATCAAAATCACAACCTAGAACCATAAGATCAAACTTGTCCCCAAATTATTTGATTAACTCTCCTTTTTTATTCTATTATTATTTTTTGTAATTAGTCTAAAATTCATACACACATTTTTTGTTCAGAAGCTGGCCCATTGAACCATAACCCAGTAATTACCAGCAGCCCAATCATGCAACAAAAAAAAAAAAGTCCAATCCACCAAACAAAAGAAATTAAATTTATAAAAAATAAAATAAAAAGTAATGCTGAATATGAAGGTTTCAGAATCAGTGTTTTGAAAATCGAGCTGGACCGACAGGCATGTCTACGGTTCGGTTTGGCCAAAAAAAGTGGTCTCAAAGAATCGGTGAAAAACCAATCACTTGAACCAGAGCAAAACCGGATGAACCGATGAACCAAATCCGGTTATGAAAAATCGGTCGATTACTACATACCCAGTTGCTATAGCCCAGACGATAACCCCAGACGACCAAACTTCCTCCCCCATCCACACTGGACCACCGCAAATCCAAGCAACCCTCCCCATTGCACCAGCAAATTTGTAAAGAGGAAGAACGATGAAGAGACGGTAACATGTTCAACTATTGATTGAACCGGTTGAACTAATTGAACCATGAAACATTGATTAGAATAGTGATAGAGAGGAGAACCTTTCTTTTTTCTACCGCAAAGAGCATGATGAAGCTAAGTCAGATAGAATGGCTGCACGTGGAGGAGGAGGGACGACACACGGTGGTTAGGCAGAGGGTGGTTTCACACAGATCTGGGCATAGCTCAGGGTCTGATGTGGCTAGAATGCAGATCTGTTTGGTTGGTGGTGTGGGGCGGCAACGGAGGAGCTGAACGGCAAGGACGATTGTCCGAGGTTCTGGGTCTGCTCCGAGTGGAGAACAACAAAGGATCTAGAGGACGGAACTCATGCTCATGACGATGGCTTTGGTCTAGGCTGAGTTCACGGCGGTGGGGCGCACTGGTCTATACGGTGGTTCGAGCAAGGAGACGTGTCACGGTGTTGAGTGGAGCACCAAGGCAGAGGACGTCTCCTCCCTTCTATGGAGACAGGGGCAGGGACGGACACACTCATTGTTCAGGGTGTGCATATGCACACCCTCAAATTTAATTTTTTTTTATAGTACCCTTAGACTCAGTTTTTTCCCCCCCCAATGATTATACAAAATTGCACCTATGCCACTCATTTGACTTATTCTAACACTCTGGATCACTCCTCACAAGACACCATACCAGGACCCTACGACAGCATCATCTTCACCCATGAACCCTCAACCCAACAGAAGTGCAGAACTGCCACCCTCCGCCATCGACGCCGACCCTCCACCTTCCGCGACTGGTGACCCTCCCCCTCTATCTCTCGTCACTCATCTCTCAGACTCTTACAACCCCCCGCCTCTCTCTCCATCGTCACTCATCTCTCATAGCGCAGCACCACCGTCCGAGTGAGAGCACCACCATCGTCGTCCGAGTGAAAGCACCGTCGTCGCCGTCCAAGTGAGAGCACTGCCGTCCAATCTATACCTTCTTCGCTTTCCCCCCCCCCCCCTCTCTCTCTCTCTCGACAGTGCATCCTTCTTGGTAAAAAAAAATATGAATTGTTATGAGTTCTTAACAGGCACATCACATCCTTCTTGGTAAAATATGAATTGTTATGAGATCTGTACCTTCTTGGCTTTTTCCCCCTCTCTCTCAACAAATTCAATTTCATTCTTCAAACTCTTTCTTTCTTTCTTTTTTCCTCACCCACAGCCATACTTAATTGCATCAATTTGGGGTTAATTTATTTCACCCAGTCTTCTTCGACGTCTATACTGAGATGCTGAGATGGGGGTTTTTCTACATCTTATTCTTATGATAGTTAATTTGGTAGGTTAGGGTTAAAATTGGGGGTTTTGTATTAACTATATTATTTCATCAATTTGATTAGTTAGACATGAAATTAAATGTACTTGTTTTGTTTTTTAATTGCAGGAGACAATGGAAAAAATTTTGAAGCGCAGATTGCCATCAAATTAGCAACCATCTTCATTGAAATCTTCTAAATTAAGTCTCCAACAACAAAGGATTGAAATTAATTTAGAAGAGTTGCCATCAGATCCAGGAAAGCGAATTAAAATTTCAGCATATCATCCTAAAGATCGAGATAAGATATGAAGAGCATATTTACAAAGAGGACCAAGTCAACCTACTCAACAAAATTTCCCTCAAAGAAAAATTGGAAATTCTTTAGGAAGATTTTGTCTTTCTTGGTTTAATGAATTTGGCAACTGGTTAGAGTGTAGTATAGAAAAAGATGCTGCATTTTGCTTATGTTGTTATCTTTTTAAGCCTGATTTTGGAAAGCAATCAGGTGGTGTGTAATTTGTGACAGAGGGATTCACAAATTGGAATAAGAAAGAAAGACTCTCATCTCATGTTAGAGGTCCTAATAGTGCTCATAATATTTCTTGGAAGAAGTCTCAAGATTTGATGAATCAAAATCAACACATTGAAGTTGCAATATCTAAGCAATCCGAATAAGTTCGTGACTTATATAGAAGGCGTTTAACAACGTCACTTGATTGCATTCACTTTCTATTGAACCAAGGACTATCTTTTCGTGGTCATGATGAATCAAAAGAGATAAACTTTTGTGTTATCTAAGTTTGCTAGGGAAATTCAAAGTTGATGAATTAGATAATTCTAACCGGTGTGGTTTCTTTTGGTGTTAATTACATTAAGGGGTGTAATGATGTTTTTGAGGTTGAGAAGTGTGATTCTGATATAATCTGGAATGATGGACTACGTTAAAAGGGACTAAGACTACGATTAAATACCTTGAGTAAGAAGTTGAGGTATGTTGTGGTAAAGTTAGTGTTGAACTTGGTGTTGACTGTAAAAGTTAGATGTTGAAGAAGGTTTTCTAGTGGACCAGTACTGAGGCCAGAAGAAATTAAGTTTTAATTTTGTCTTTCGAGTGTGATAGACTAAGGTGAAATGTCAAGAGTAATGGAAATAATGTAGTGATGGGTAGTTTCGAGGATAAATAAAACGACATAAGGATTGATTATGTTATAGGAAGTTATAGATAAGAGGAATGAAGCGACGAGAAATACAGAGTAGAATCTTGGGATTAAGATGTAATTACAAAATCCTGTCTAGTTTCGAGGACGAAATATTTTTAAGTGGGATAGTAATGTAACACCCCTGTTTTTACGGTTTTTCAATATCGGTAAAATATAATTGTTTATATTATTATTATTGGAATGATAATTATTTGGACATTAATTTTTAATTATTTTATGACGCTTAATCTTGAGTAATTTTATTTACTCTTTTAAAATTAATTTATTGAGTGCGTTAGCACTGTCTTATTTCAGAGTATGCACACTTACTAGACAATAATAGTATGTTATTGTCACTATTAGTGTTTGTTTAGAAAAATATTTCAAATGATATGATTGAAAGAAATTTATTATATATTTCACTCTATATTATTTTAGATTTTAAAATATGTTAGTTTAAAATTAATTGGAGATTAATTTTAGATCATTGATTTTCCTTGGTTGATAAATTCAAGTATCAATCTTTACTCTATTTTGAATTTTGAAAGCATATATTTGTCACTCATTATTTTTAGATCCAAGGATCAATATTATTTATTTTTCTAGACTCACCATTTATTTTTGTACCTATCTACTAGATAAATGAAAACAATTGCATAAAAGAAAACCAAACCCCTCCCTCCCCAGCAGAAAACCACGACCCTTCCCTCCCCCACTCTTTTCTTTCTTTTTCTTCTTCACCTTCCTCCCCTACTCACTAAACCGGCGCCACCCTTCTCCAGCCACCTACAGCCGCGCGCGCCACCCCTGCTAGCACCTTCGGACGCCGCTCGATGGAGAGGAGACAACCACCGCGCCTGGTTCATGCTCCTCGCTGCGTGTAGCAGTTCGTTGTCGTCGCGAGCACGCCGCTTTCTTCCTCCTGTTAAGTCTCTAAAATGTCTGTGTGCATTTCCCTAAGTTTTGATGAAAACTAAACATTGGTTGATGATTTAATTAACCTACTTTGTGGTTGCTAACCTGTCTACTTAGTGTACAGATCAGAAGATTACAAAACTCACCCGTCTGTCTACCTAAGTATCAACCTGTCCGTTTAAGCCAAAAAATCAACCTGTCTGCTGACTAGGATTGTTGACTATATGCAAACTGGTTTACAACCTGTCTCTACTCTACTCTTCAACTTGTCCAAGATTCTTTGTTAAAGAACTCGAAGCACAGGAAGCTTTTGCAAGTTGTCCCCTCATGAAGAATACTTTGAGAACTCTCTCTCACGCTTATCAAGAAACTCAGAAGTGCTCTCTCTCAAGCAACCTAGGAAGTCAGAGATAAACTTCCAGTTAAAGAATGTTTCCAACATGCTTTATTCCCTGGTACTTTCAGTCATTACACAGAAAGGGAAATGTACTCTGCAAAAGTACAAAAGCACTCTGCACAACTGAGTTAATTTCTACACGATGCATAAAGCTATTATCCTTCATGTTAGAGTACAACCAACGTCTCCATTGCATTAATGGCTGCCCAGAACGACTATATTGCATTTAATGAAGCTCTGCTTGAAGCCATCGTTGCAAGGAATGTCTCTAACGGATATTAAATGTTTGAAGGCTATAAATATAGAAGTCATTGAAGATGAACACATCAGAGTTTACAAAGCATTAAAGAGCCATTACTCTGTTCATTTATTTACTTTGTATTCTTCAATCATTTGAAGTTATTACGCAGACTTTCCTAAGCTTTACATTTAAACCACTCTCTGAGTGTTAGTGAAAGATCTGTCTGTCTGTAAGTGTATTTATTACAAACCAAACTCTCAAACAAATCTAAGTGAGCCTGAAGAGGCTAGGTGTGCAAAGAATACTTGTGTTGGAGCCTGAAGAGGCTAGGTGTGCAAACAATACTTGGAGTCTGTAACCTGATCAGTTATAGTGGATAAATCTTGGTGCTGCCAAGGACTGGACGTAGCTCTTTGTGTTAAAGAGTGAACCAGGATAAATCTCTGTGTTAATCTCTCTTCCCTTAATCTCTTTAGTTGTTTTGATTATATATCATCTGCTTTCTAACTAAGGGGTTAAAACTGTTTTTATCAAGACTGTTTTTCATCTATACGTGTGTTGTTTTCCGTGAAAACTACAACAGACAGGTCACCTGTCTGTGTAACCTTTTTACACCCGTCTGTGCTTAGCTTCTGCATGCAAAAAGTTTTTAACTTTATTTTAATTTCTGATAAACACAATTCAACCCCCCTTCTCGTGTTTATAGTTGTCTATTTCAGTTGGTATCAGAGCTCAGCCTCTGGGTTGAGCATCTAACAGTGTAGAGGTAAAAGATCCTGAAGAATAGACATGACTGCTGGAGCTAGTGGAAGTAACCAGACTGAAGGAGCCTCCTTAACCAGACCTCCATTCTTCAATGGAGAAAACTACAACTATTGGAAAGACAGATTTCAATGGTTCATTCTATCTACAAACTCTGATCTCTGGGATGTCATCACTGATGGTCCTTTCATTCCTAAAAACGATGACAACACTGATAAGCCAAAAGCTCAGTGGACCCCTGCAGAAAAGGCAAAGTGGGAGCTGAATCACAAAGCCAGATACAACATTATTTGTGCTCTCAGTCCTGATGAATTTGAGAAGGTTTGTGCCTGTGATTCTGCCAAAGAAATATGGGACACATTAGCTGTCACACATGAAGGAACAGCCAAAGTCAAAGAATAAAAAATTGCCATACTTGTCAGAAAGTATGAACTGTTTCTCATGGAGGAAGGAGAATCTGTTGCTCAAATGATTGGGAGATTCCAAACTATCATCAATGGTCTAAAGTCTCTTGGCAAAATTTACTCTAATGCTGAGAAGGTTGGAAAGATACTTAGGAGTCTACCTAAGCAGTGGAGACCTCTGGTAACTGCTATCTCTCAAGCCAAAGATCTTACCACCTTGACCATGGATGAACTCCTTGGAACACTTACTGTTCATGAGCAAGAACTTGGAGATGAAGTCTCAACAAAGAAGGGCAAGTCAATTGCTCTGAAGGCTGATCAAAAGTCTTCCAAAGCTTCTAAAGCTTTGAAGGCAGACGAGTCATCCAGTGATGATGACCTGTCTGAATCTGAGGATTCTGAAAGTGATGAAGAACTATCTCTCCTAACCAGAAAGATAAAGCTTCTCTTACAGAAAAAGAAGTTCAGAAAGGATAAGCCATTCAGAAGATTCAACAAGGACAAGAACTTCAAGGATTCCACTTCAACAGACAAGAACTCAATTGTCTGCTATGAGTGCAAGAAACCAGGTCACATCAAAGCAGAATGTCCTCAACTCAAGAAAGCCCCGTTTAAGAAGTTCTTCAAAAAGAAGAAGAAAGGAATGATGGCTACTTGGGAAGATTTAGAGTCAACATCTACTGATGAGGAGACAGAGGAAGAAGCAAATCTCTGTCTAATGGCTAACACTGACTCTGATTCAGATAATGAGGTAAATTTTGATTATGAGGAATTACTTGATGCCTATGAAGAATTGTTGGAGGAATCCAATTGTTTATCCAAGGCTTTCAAATCTCTCAAGAGAGATCATATTAAGCTCCTCAGTGAGCATAAACAGAAATCTCTAGAGTGTGAGAAATTTGCCAAGGAGAACAGTGAGCTGAAGACTGAAAAGTCTAATGAAGATAAGATCTCTAGTGATACGTCACAGTATGAAGAAGTTGAAAAACTTCAACAGAAAGTGGAAGAGCTCACTTCTGATCTTGCCAAATTTGTTAATGGTAGAGAAAATCTGACCAAGCTGCTTGGCTGTCAGAGGCACTCCCTTAACAAAGAAGGTATAGGATATGTCCATCAGATACATCATAAAGTATCAACTAAGCACTCTAAAGTGTCTGCTACATCTACTTCTATTAATTCCATACCTGTCTGTAATTTCTGTGGAAAGACTGGACATGTTATGTCTAAGTGTCTTCATAAGAAAAGAAGGAAGTCTTCACAGACTCCTAGAACTAACAGAAAAGGACCCAGAAAACTATGGGTACCTAAAGATCAAATAATCTCTGTTGCAGATGTCCTCAACAGCACAAAGAAAACACCACTGCTGGTACCTGGACAGTGGCTGCTCGCGACACATGACAGGAGAAAGGTCTATGTTCCTAGACCTCCAACTTAAAAAGGGAGGACATGTGGCATTTTGTGGAAATCAGAAAGGGAAGGTTATAGGAATTGGTACTATTGGTGGTAAACCTCCTCTTCCCTCTATATCAAATGTTCTTATGGTTAAAGGATTAAAACACAATTTGCTTAGCATAAGTCAATTATGTGACAGTGGATTTGATGTCTCCTTTACCAAAGATTTCTGTATAGTTAAAGATCTAAGTGGCAAAACCCTCTTTTCAGCTAAAAGGCAACAAAATCTGTATAAGATTGAACTAACTGATCTCTCAGATCAAAGTGTAACCTGTCTGATAAGAGGATGAAAGATGGTTGTGGCACAAGAAACTAGGACATGCTAGTATGAAATTAATTTCAAAACTAAAAAGAGATAACCTTGTGAGAGGATTGCCTGATATTAGTTTTAAGAAAGATGTTTTGTGTGATGCATGTTAGAGAGGTAAACAGATAAAATCAAGTTTCAAATCTAAAAACAAAGTATCAACCTCTAGACCTCTTCACTTGTTACACATGGATCTGTTTGGACCAGTTAGTGTTGCTAGCTTAGCTGGAAGGAAATATGGATTTGTCATAGTTGATGACTATTCTAGATATACATGGGTACTCTTCTTAACTCACAAGGATGAGTCTTTTAAGGCTTTCTCAGTATTCTGTAAAAGAGTACAAAATGAGCAGGGTTTCTGCATTTCTACTCTTAGAAGTGACCATGGGGGAGAATTTGAAAATGAGCAGTTTAGTCAGTTCTGTGAGGAGAATGGGATCTCTCACAATTTCTCTGCACCTAGAACTCCTCAACAAAATGGAGTGGTTGAGAGAAAGAACAGATCTCTGCAAGAGATGGCTAGATCTATGCTCAATGAGAATAATCTCCCTAAGTACTTCTGGGCAGAAGCAGTAAACACAGCTTGTTATGTACAAAACAGAATACTCATTAGGCCTTTTCTAAAGAAGACTCCCTATGAACTGTGGAAAGGAAAAAGCCCCAACATTTCTTACTTTCATGCATTTGGTTGTGAATGCTTCATCTTAAATACCAAGGATCAACTTGGAAAATTTGACTCTAAGACAGACAAAGGTATCTTTTTGGGATACTCTGAAATGTCTAAAGCCTTTAGAATTTACAATTCTAGAACATCTGTTATTGAAGAATCTGTTCATGTCAAATTTAATGATAACTTAAAGACTGATAAAGAATTGTCAGATCTAGAAGATGATCTTGCAGGTCTTGATATAAACAAGTCAGAAGATCAACAACCTGACTTAACCAAATCAGAACCTGAAGCAGAACCAGACAGACAAGTGGAGCAGACACGTCAACAGACAAGTCAACAGACAAGTCAGGATCCTCTTGAAAGAGAATGGAAATTCAAAACTCATCATCCTAAGGATCTCATCATTGGACATCCCTCAGAAGGAGTGAGAACCAGATCTACCTTAAGAGAATCAAGCAATGTGGCCTTTTTGTCAGAAATAGAGCCAAAGCATATTGAAGAAGCTCTTGATGATGAAAGCTGGATTCTTGCTATGCAAGAAGAACTCAACCAGTTCACCAGAAATGATGTCTGGACACTTGTCTCCAAGCCCAAAAACAAGTCTGTCATTGGAACAAGATGGGTCTTCAGAAACAAGTTAGATGAAGATGGCAAAGTTGTCAGAAACAAGGCAAGGTTAGTAGCTCAAGGCTATAACCAACAAGAAGGTATTGACTATACTGAAACCTTTGCACCTGTAGCTAGAATAGAAGCTATTCGCATACTGATATCATATGCTGCACAACACCAAATCACTCTTTTTCAAATGGATGTGAAAAGTGCATTTCTCAATGGAATAATTGAAGAAGAAGTTTATGTTAAACAACCCCCTAGTTTTGAAGATATTGATAAACCAGATCATGTTTTTAAACTTAAAAAGGCATTATATGGTTTAAAGCAAGCACCTAGGGCATGGTATGATAGACTAAGCTCTTTTCTCATGCATAATGGTTTTACAAGAGGTCAAGTAGATACTACTCTGTTTAAGAAAAGCTATAAAGAAAATTTCATTGTAGTCCAAATATATGTTGATGATATTATTTTTGGAGCAACTAATGAAAAGCTGTGCAAGGATTTTTCAAAGCTGATGCAAGCAGAATTTGAGATGAGCATGATGGGAGAATTGAAGTTCTTCCTTGGTCTACAAATCAAACAAACAAGTGATGGAATCTACATCCATCAACAAAAGTATATCAAGGAAATGCTCAAGAAATACAAAATGGGAAGTGCTAAACTTATGAAAACTCCCATGGAAACCAATGCAAAACTCAGTAAAGATGATGAAGGTAAAAAGGTAGACCAAACTGTCTACAGAGGTATGATTGGATCTTTACTGTACTTAACCTCAAGCAGACCTGATATTCAATTTAGTGTCTGCATGTGTGCTAGATTTCAATCTGACCCAAGAGAATCTCATCTTAAAGCTGTTAAGAGAATATTTAGATATTTGCTTGGTACTACTAATCTTAGTTTGCTGTATTTAAGAACTAAAGAATACAGATTAGTGGGATTCTGTGATGCTGACTTTGCTGGAGACAGAATAGAAAGAAAAAGCACCAGTGGAGGATGCCACTTCATTGGAGCAAATTTGGTCTCTTGGTCAAGCAAAAGGCAGACAACTATTGCTCTATCTACTGCTGAAGCAGAATATATCTCAGCTGCTAGTTGTTGCTCTCAACTCTTATGGGTAAAACATCAACTTGAGGATTACTCTATTTTTGAGCATAATATATCTGTATGGTGTGATAATTCTAGTGCTATCTGCTTAACTAAAAATCCAATTCAGCACTCTAAGGCTAAGCATATAGAGATCAAACATCACTTCATTAGAGATTATGTTCAGAAAGGTATCTTTGATATTAAGTTTGTTAAAACTGAAAATCAATGGGCTGATATCTTCACTAAGCCTTTAGCAGAAGAAAGATTTTTATTTATTAGAGATAATTTAAACATGCATTGTATTGTTGAATAAAATGTCTGAGTTTTTGAACTGTCTGTGATCACCTGTCTGACTCTGCTGAGTCAATATGATGAAACCCAACAGTTTTATTAAAATGGTTATTATTTATTTATCTATTTATTTAATACCATTTGTTAATCTGAAGCTAATCATGGACACGGCAGTTTTTACCTTGAAACCATGTTTTCATTATGTCTAAGTGGGCGCTACAGTTCCCCACATAAATCGTGCCATTCTTAATTAAAATTTTTTTTCTCTCTCCTGCTTTTACTGCTTTAAAAGGTAAATCTTCAGAAAGTTTCAAACTTTATCCTTCTCTAAAGCCCTAAGTCTTTTCGTCTTCGTCTTCCTCTCGTTCAAACCCTTCTCTCTTCCAAAACTTTCTTTTTCTCTCTTCTCTGAAAAATGGCATCTTCAAAGCGCCTGTCTCCAAAAGAGATTGCTGAGCAATATGAAATGAGAATAGCTGATGTAGAAAAGATTCTACCTGGAAAAACTGTTGATCTTCAACAGATGAAGAAATGGGGAATGGATGTCACTGAAGAGTTGGAATACTCTAAGTGGACAGCCTTCTTTGATATCAAGGAGTTAATCCATCCCAAGCTTGTCAGAGACTTCTGGAGAAATGCTGTGGTCATCACCAACGTGGTTGATGGAACCAAGAGCTTCAAGGCTCAAATGTCAGCTGATGTGACTCTCCAGTTTCCTATCAGCTCTCTGGAATTGGCAACCAGGTGCCCAAGGATTGGAACTGCTTTCAGACCTGACTGGGAAGATCAGGTGGGAACTGAAAGTGTCAATATTGCTATATATGGAGTTCCCAACCCTGAGAACAAGAAGCCTGTCAGCATGGTGCCCAAGTGCAGGTTCTTGCACAAGCTGCTTCTAGAGTGTGTGATGCCCAGAAAAGGGTCAAGAGACAATGTGACCAAGTTGGACAGATTTGCTCTGTACCACTTGATTCACAAAATCAAGATAGACATCAATGATCTCATCTACATGTATCTTGAGTCTCTGATCAGAAGGACAAATATGCCTACCTACCCTTATGGAATGCTGCTGACAAGGGTTTTTAGGAACAAGATATTTGTTCCAACTGATGTCCACTTTGTGGACATGGCTCTGCCCATAGACAAGAAGGTCTTGTCTATGATGGGGATTGAGGGAATCCCTCTGGAGGATGAAGAAGAAGAGAAGAATAAGAAGAAGAAGAAGCCTGTTGTTGAGCAGAAGCTGAAGGAAAAAGCAGAATAACCTGCTGATTCCACTGGTGAATCAGAGTTTCCAATCTCTGAAAGAATTTGGAAAGCTGCTGGAAAGGTTGCCAGACAGGATCAGAGGCCTGAGGAACCCACAGCTTCTGAAGGATCTGCTGAGACAGTTGAGCCTCTCAGATTCAAGCTGAAGAAGCCCTCTCCCAAGAGGAAGACCAGTGAGGCTGGAAAATCTGGTGTGGTTTCTGCACAACCCACCAAGAGAAGAAGACTGGTGAAGACCTTTACCAAGGTCAGACAAGTGGAGTCTGTGCCTAGTAAAGAGGAAGCACCTGCTCAGGGGGAACAAATATCTCCACCCTCAGAGGAGCCTAGGGAAATCAAATCTCTTGATTTGGGATTCATTCCCAGAAAAAGAAGGTCAGGCTACCCTATGCCTGTAGTGGCTATTGCTGAAAGGGAAGCAGTCCTTGCAGAAGAGCCTGTTGCTGCTGCTGCTGCTACTGCACCCTCTGCTGACCTGTCTGCTGGAACACAGACAGTTGGTCATCATGAAGAAGCTTCTCTGTCCCCTTCAAGGAAGAAAGCAAGGCACTTTGAAGATCAGCTCTTCACCTTCCCTTCTGTACCATCCTCTCCCCTTCATCTAGGTATTCCAGATTCTGTTGTTTCTTCCCCCTCTGCTCTCTGTGTCAACCCTTTATTTGTTGCCTCCCCTTTTCATTCACCTGTCTCCTCTCACCCCACTCAAACATCTTTTGATGTCGTGTCTGATGTATGTCAGTACACAGTTGTTCACAGGGACTCAACTCCCAGAGAACAATCTGGCATATCATCTAGACTGTTTGTGAGTGATTTGCAATCTCTGATGACTGCAAGTATATCTCACTTATCTGTCATCCCTTCTCCTCCACCTCATATTCTGAACCCATGTAGGGAGATTTTCTTTTATCCCCCTATTGTGTTGTTCATTAGAACATTGGAAGGATCTCACTATCCTGCCTCTGTTGTAATGTTACCCTCTAGGTCTAGATACTTTTTTCTTTTAGTCACAGGATCTAATTCATTCTTTTCCCACATAGACTCTCTCTTACCCCTACCTCCATCTGTCTTAGCCAATCAACCTCTTCCCCCTCCTATTCCAATAAGGGTCACTCGTCTGTCTCTTTGTGAAAGACTTTCCTGTGTCTTTCCCTCTCTTGATTTTGACCCAGTCAGAATCACCCCTCTGTTTAAAAATAGCATTTCTTCCTTTATTTTATTTTAGAACCATTCATCAACTTTTCTTTCCCCGTGTCTCCTCACCTTTCTCTGTACCTAAGGCACCCCCAGTTTTAGCCTTACCCTGGTATCCATCCCTATCTGCTGCTTCAACCAGCTTGTCTACAGAAGTCTCCTCCTCTCAGATGGTGGATTCAGATAGCTTCAATCTTCTTAAGACTGAGTTAGAAGAAGTCAGAAGACAATTGGATGCAGAAAGGCATGCTAGGCTGCTGTTAGAACAGAAAGTTGATTCCCTGTATCTTCTTTTTAATCAGCCTAGATGAGTAGCTGTAGGAACTTCCTTGTAATTGAAATGCTTATGATGAATACAAATCAATTTTACTTTATTATTTTCTCTTTGTTGTCTCTTTTTCTCTCCACTGTTATATGTTTACTCTTTTTGTTGCTGACAAAAGGGGGAGAAAAATGTAAGATGATTAATGTAAAATGTTTGGAGAAAATTATGTGATATATGCTAAGTGTTCCGGAGAATATAAACATTTACTATGATATTTTGAACTTAAACCTGCTGCATATTACTCTGATGCTCTCTATTGAACACAAATGCATCTGTCTGCACATATAGAAAATATCAACTTGTCTACTGTCTGTTATTCTGTACTCTGATATTTTCAAAGGTTCATTAAATCATCTGAATGTTTGTCATCATCAAAAAGGGGGAGATTGTTAAGTCTCTAAAATGTCTGTGTGCATTTCCCTAAGTTTTGATGAAAACTAAACATTGGTTAATGATTTAATTAACCTACTTTGTGGTTGCTAACCTGTCTACTTAGTGTACAGATCAGAAGATTACAAAACTCACCCGTCTGTCTACCTAAGTATCAACCTGTCCGTTTAAGCCAAAAAATCAACCTGTCTGCTGACTAGGATTGTTGACTATATGCAAACTGGTTTACAACCTGTCTCTACTCTACTCTTCAACTTGTCCAAGATTCTTTGTTAAAGAACTCGAAGCACAGGAAGCTTTTGCAAGTTGTCCCCTCATGAAGAATACTTTGAGAACTCTCTCTCACGCTTATCAAGAAACTCAGAAGTGCTCTCTCTCAAGCAACCTAGGAAGTCAGAGATAAACTTCCAGTTAAAGAATGTTTCCAACATGCTTTATTCCCTGGTACTTTCAGTCATTACACAGAAAGGGAAATGTACTCTGCAAAAGTACAAAAGCACTCTGCACAACTGAGTTAATTTCTACACGATGCATAAAGCTATTATCCTTCATGTTAGAGTACAACCAACGTCTCCATTGCATTAATGGCTGCCCAGAACGACTATATTGCATTTAATGAAGCTCTGCTTGAAGCCATCGTTGCAAGGAATGTCTCTAACGGATATTAAATGTTTGAAGGCTATAAATACAGAAGTCATTGAAGATGAACACATCAGAGTTTACAAAGCATTAAAGAGCCATTACTCTGTTCATTTATTTACTTTGTATTCTTCAATCATTTGAAGTTATTACGCAGACTTTCCTAAGCTTTACATTTAAACCACTCTCTGAGTGTTAGTGAAAGATCTGTCTGTCTGTAAGTGTATTTATTACAAACCAAACTCTCAAACAAATCTGAGTGAGCCTGAAGAGGCTAGGTGTGCAAAGAATACTTGTGTTGGAGCCTGAAGAGGCTAGGTGTGCAAACAATACTTGGAGTCTGTAACCTGATCAGTTATAGTGGATAAATCTTGGTGCTGCCAAGGACTGGACGTAGCTCTTTGTGTTAAAGAGTGAACCAGGATAAATCTCTGTGTTAATCTCTCTTCCCTTAATCTCTTTAGTTGTTTTGATTATATATCATCTGCTTTCTAACTAAGGGGTTAAAACTGTTTTTATCAAGACTGTTTTTCATCTATACGTGTGTTGTTTTCCGTGAAAACTACAACAGACAGGTGACCCGTCTGTGTAACCTTTTTACACCCGTCTGTGCTTAGCTTCTGCATGCAAAAAGTTTTTAACTTTATTTTAATTTCTGATAAACACAATTCAACCCCCCTTCTCGTGTTTATAGTTGTCTATTTCACCTCCGTCCTGTCATCGTCGCCCTGTCGCCGCTAGAGGGAGGAAACGACCAAGTACCAAGCTTCGTCGTCCCTCTCAAGTGCTGGTCTGTTTGGTTCGCTTTTGGTCGCTGCCACTGCGTGAAAACGGAGCTCTGTCGCTGTCTCCGCCGCTCGGACCACCTTTAGCCACCATGTCCTCTGTTCTTCTTCCTTGGGTGAGTCAAAAACCTCTCTTGTGCCTTAGATTCAAAACCCCCAAATTTGATTTTGAAACCCTAACCTAACCCTTTGATTTCAGATTATAATCTTGAAATTGAATATTGTTGTATGCTATTGAGACTGTGAATTAGCGATTCACAAAACCAATTTCATTATTGTTTGGTTAGAATGAGTTTTCCCCAAATCTTGTTTGGGAACCTTAAACCCCAAATCTGACTTGTTGAAATTGGCTCTGTTTTATGAAATTAACTATGATTTAGTGCAATTAGGACTTTCAATTAATGATTTATAAATTAAATTTCATGATTCTTTAAGTAATTCAAATTTTCCATTATTTTTTGTGAAAAGCCCTTTTTACCAAATTTGATTTTATGGGAAATCAATTATGTTTTGTTAAATTAAATATATGGTCTCCTTGATTTTATGTTTTGAGGAAGGAAATTGATGGTTATATTATTTGATTTTGTTATATGTGCTTGGATGCTCTCCCTATATTAGTAGTTGCTTTTACGTTTGCTTGGGAGAGCGGCTTTCTCTTTTTGGAGCTGACGTGGAATTGCCTGTGTATGTTGTGAAACGTCAAAGGGACCGGGATATCATTGAGAAGGAAAGACAAATTTTTGGAGCACCAAGGAGAGGATATTGTTATGGTCTTCAAAGGTAAAGGGAGTTTGCCTGAGGAGCTTTAGTTAGTCACATACTTATTGTTGTGTTTGAATATATGTTAAGTTTTAATCTTTGTACTGATGTCTTGCTTGAATTGTTTGGAGTTTGATTGGAGTTTTAATGTTATTGTTTGTTGATGATGTTGATTGAGATTTATTGCTTGATTGTGATTGGCTGAGGACATGACACTAGTCATTGCTTGTTAAAAAGATTAAGACATTAAAATACCTTTACTCAGAAAGATTGAAAAGTGTTGTTTTGTTTTCTTTGGAAAGTGAGAAGAAAATCTTAAATGATGAAAGTGTTAAGATAGAACAAAGTTAGGAAAAGAAATGAAAATGGAAAACATCAAAAGTTATGGAAATGTTCAAAAGGATTTCGAAAGGAAAAGTTATCTTGAAAATAAGGTAAGGATTCTCTTTTAAGTTTTACAAAAGTTTTGATTCAAAATGGAAAGACTTGGATCAAATGTTTCCTTTGATCCACTTGATTCTATAAAAGTTTGTTTTTAGTTCAAAGTTGAAGAAAGGGATTTTAGTGATTTTCTAAGTTTTAGAAAATTGATTTCTAAAATAAAAAGTTTAAGTAAAAGTGTATTTCCAAGAACGAAAATGTATTGAGGATGCAAAGTGATAAACTCTTGTATTTTATTTTGGGTTTAGTTTTCGCCGAACGAAAACTAAGTGGAAAAGATGAAAGTAGAAAGGACCTAGTTACCGAAATGACGGGCTAGAGTTCCTATTTTGAGTTTTGAGGAAAGGAAAGGACCTAGTTACCGAAATGACGGGCTAGTGTTCCTGTTTTGAGTTTTGAGGAAAGGATAGGACCTAGATTTCTGATGCTGAGATTTGGGATGAATCTGGATTGCCGAGATATAGGCTGGATTCAGATTTCCGAGAAGCTGGACTAGTGTTCCTACTGAGAAGAACCTAGATTACCGAAACGTCGGGCTAGTGTTCGAAATGAGAAAGAGATTTTAAAATCTTGAGTTGGTATTAAAATGTATTTAATACCTGAATAAAAGTAGTCGGGAGCTTTCAGCCTCGACGAAGAAAGAACGATGTGAAAAAGAAAAACAAAGGGAAAAACCATTGTTTTACGTGCATAGTTTGGCCTATGTGCCGTTGTGGCAGACGTGCCATTGTGTATCGAGCTACAGTTTCATAAAGGGTGAACTGACAAACTGAATAGTTAAGGACCAAAGACGGCTCCTTTAGTTTTTGGGTCTTCAGGGACATTCGGGTTCGAAATCCACGAAATGCTCGGGGCTGCAATTTCGGGTCGTGGAACTCGGTTACCCTGCTTGAAATGTACTCAATCAGGAACTATTCTGTATTATTTAGGTGAGATGCGATACCCTAGAATAATTGGGGATCAGACTTAAATTGAGAGGTCGACCCAACGCGAAACAATTGTGTTACAGGCATTATCGCGATCCTATCATGCTCGATGGAGGGAAGTTATGATCTCCAGAGAATTATGAGTTAGATGGTGAATATTGAAGTGACATGAAAGGTTTTATAAAATTGCATTTGGTTATCGAGAATGAATCCTTGTGCTAAAATTATGATGTTATACTATGTATTGTTGTCATATGTTGTTGTCTTGTGAGTCGTGTATGTGGCTGCTATATAAAACTCATATATTGATATCTCACCTTTGCATTATTTCTGTTTGGTTTCTTTTGTGGTATCTTGTTGCGTGTACAGATGATGCAGAGGGGTTTCTTTTCCCCACCCAGAGGGATTGGTTCTGACCTTTGAAGAAAGTTGATTAACTGGAATAACCATGAGGTATTTTCCAGTAAGAGTCTCAGAGTGTGACCAGCTTAGTATCGAGTCAAAATTTATTTTTGAGAAGGTCATAATTTTTGTATTATGGCTCTGAGAGTCTTTTATGAGATTACCGTTATGTTTATGAATGTCTCTTAGAATGACCAACTTAGTTTTTTTTTTTAAGACGTTGTTAATTTATGATAAAATGTATGTTTATAGCTCGGAGAGCCTTTATTTTGGATAGAATGTTTATGGCTCGGAGAGTCTTTCTTTTGGATGAAAATATGAATTTTTTTTTAGCAGGTGTTTTGTTTGGGATGTTGGAATTACAGAGGAGATTCTGTCGAAATTTTTGTAAAAAATTCTAGATCTTTATTCAAGTATAATGGGATTTTACTTTTGTGACGTGTGTATCACTTTTCCGATGTATTCAGAAAGGAATTTTTTACACCCGAGTTTTTCTGACTTAAATAAATTATTTTTTTCGAAAACAAAACCAGAAAATTCTTTTTATGATCACGATCCCCCCTCCACGCTCTTCTTTGGCTTCCACTTTATGGCATTCTGCTTTATTCTTTTCCTTCACACAGGGGAACATACAAACTTCTGAATTTAATTTTTTTCAATTTTTTGTTTTTTGTTTTTACGCTACCTGATTGATTCATTGTTTGGGATTTCGATCCGATGGGCACGTTGCGCACAGGTTGACTGTGCTGTAAGGCTTGATTATGCAAATTGGTTTGAGGTATGAAAGTTAACTGTGGTTCTAGTGAAGTTGATACTTAATTATATAAAGATAGTTCTGCTACTTAATTATATAAAGATAGTTCTGCCCTGGAACAATTAACAAAAAGGACAACTACTTGAACCAAAATTGACTTTGAGATCATAACGTAACATTTTTCTAGGAAAATATAGTGTGCGTTAGCTTTGACAAGTAGTGTTATTTTGCACCATTCCATCGGTTCAATCAATTCTTACCACTATCATGGAAACTACTTCCTCTGTGAGAGTGTTTCTGCAGAGAATTGCCAATTTGGAAGGGAATTGCTTCCTCTAGATTCAATTGAACTATGTACCTTTTGTACTGCCTGGTTAATATGGAAACATTGGATTGAGGAGACCAAGTCAAACAAAGTGAAGAGTGGAGCCAAGCAGTTACAAGCAGTTGAGAGATCATGGGAATGTAGCAATTACTTAAGAGGGAGGATAATGGGAGTAACAGTTATATTTTGTAGCATATATATGTAGATGTTTAATGTTTAGAGGAAGGAGGCTATTCTGAAACAGAGTCTCTGTTAAGAGCATTCTTCAATATACGAGATTATTCTTCATAGAGAGTTTGTGTGTGAAAAGTAGCAATATTGTTCTTCGGTTTCTCGGATCGTTCATTGCCGGAAATTTATAGGAACATTTGTAGCAATATGGTATTTATAATAAGATATATCAGGATGATGCAGAGATGGCAGCCAGCCGTCCTTGAGGGAAATCCTGAGTCGGAGCGGATACATGTGGGTGTGGGTATACAGGTCAAATGATATTCCAGGTTCGTGGGATCCCACCCCAAGGATATATACTAGATTGCTGGGTGGTTACCACCTTAGGAAGCTTGCAATTGCAGCATGTGTTGTTCCATCCACATTATTCCTGGCCAGCACAGCAACTCGACGCGTATGATCTTGCAAGTGCGACAAAAACTTCAACGCATGAGCTCGGCGGATGGATATTACACCAACGTAGCATTAAAAGAAGACCACGAACCCCCAAATGGATAAGTGGCTCTATGACTCTATCTATTTAATTTTATAATATTTGTAAGTATATGATGTATAAGTGGAATGGCAACGTGTCAAAGGAGAATGTTATCAAGCTGTTACAAGCACATTCACAAGGTGGTGAACTCTAAAGGTGTATAATGCAACTGAGGTTACTCCGAGGGAAATTTCCCGCACACTCCCTCTCTTTAATTATATATTTTCACTTTGCTTTCATGTCAGGGAGTAGTGGTCGTATTATTTGGGTATTGCCATATAGGAACAAGAATATTCCAATGGCAATAACATACTAAAATTTAAAGCTTCATTGTTTGTCATCCTGTCAAAATTAATAGCCATGACACAATTAATATTGATTGTTTTTATATGAATATAAGGATGACTGAATGGTCATAGAATTGATGTACCCAGTTTATTATATTTGGTTCAGTTAGAAGGTCTAATTCATTTTTTTATGGATATGATATGATATTCGGAAAACCCTTTGATGTCTGCTATATATAATGATTTGCATTTTCAGAAGCTGGTGTTGCAATAAAAGGCAAACATCCAAGGTTGTTGATGAGTCCTATACAAAGACATCTCGGATAAAAGGCACATTCAAAGTCCTTAAAGACGAGCAAGATCTCGTATAAAAGGCACATCATTTAAAGTCGTCAAAGATGAGCAAGATCTCGGATAAAAGGCAAAATTAAAGTCCTTAAACTGAGGATGATCTCGGTAAAAGGCACTCAAAGTCCTTAAAACGAGAATGATCTCGGTAAAAGGCACTCAAAGCCCTTAAAGACGAGCAAGATCTCGGATAAAAGGCAAAATTAAAGTCCTTAAAATGAGAATGATCTTGGTAAAAGGCACTCAAAGTCCCTTAAAGACGAGCAAGATCTCGGATAAAAGGCAAAGTGAAAGTCCCGGAGCAGAGCATTATGTTTTGGCACAAACCTGCGAATATCGGTTGAGGGTGAAGTTAAAATTTATTTTTTATTTTTTATTTATGGCAGCACATTGATATGCCTTGGAGTTTATATCATATGTTAGCATGATTAATATCCTTGTTTATATCCGTGATGATGTTTTGTTGTTGTCCTAGTTGAAGTTGTATTTGAACAGGCATATATATAAATAAAAAAGAAGAAGAAAGGAAGCAAGATACACAAGCGAGAAGAAGAAAGCTCGGTTTACTAAAAGTAAGACGACAAAAGGAGAAGACACAGAAGCAAGAAGAAGAAAGCTCGGTTTAATAGGAGGAAGACAAAGAAGAAGAGTTAAAACATGCATGATCAGCTCAGAGAAAGCTCGGTTTTCTTGAAGATGTCTATCAAAGTCCTTTCGTATGTGTACTCTTTTTCCTAACCCGTGCTTTTTTCCTAAAAAGGTTTTTTCCCGGGAAGGTTTTAACGAGGCATACCGAACGTTTCTTTGAAGACATCGGCAAATCAGCTTGGAAAAAGCTCGGATTTTCCTAGAGACATTTGTAGCTCAGTTCGGGAAGAGTCCAGTTTACTTGAAGACATCTCTTAAAGCTCCTTCGCCTCTTTGAAGCTCAGAGCTTGGGGGGCTTATGTACCGCCTGGTTAATATGGGAACATTGGATTGAGGAGACCAAGTCAAACAAAGTGAAGAGTGGAGCCAAGCAGTTACCAGCAGTTGAGAGATCATGAGAATGTAGCAGTTACTTGAGAGGAAGGATAATGGGAGTAATAGTTATATTTTGTAGCATATATATGTAGATGTTTAATGTTTAGAGGAAGGAGGCTATTCTGTAACACTGAGTCTCTGTTAAGAGCATTCTTCAATATACGAGATTATTCTTGATAGAGAGTTTGTGTGTGAAAAGTAGTAATATTGTTCTTCGGTTTCTCGGATCGTTCATTGCCGGAAATTTGTAGGAACACCTTTCGAGTACATCATTAAGAATAGACAATGCTTGAAGCAAAAATCTAGTGAATTATATACGTTAATGAAACGAGTAAAAGAAAAAAAAAAGTGCAACTAAAATGAGCGAGTGATGGGAAAAAAGTTCAGAAAGCTGAAGAATCTCAGTTAATCATGTACTGAAATTGCAGGATAACAAGTAAAATTACAAAATGAAGTAAAAGCAACTCGATGGATCTCGTGTTCCTTTTTAAAGTCAAATCTATGTTGCACGGATATGCGATGGATATGATAACTGGAGCTGTTATGAATATCGGTATATGGTACCACAAATTTTAAAAACTTGGATTGGAGTATGGTAAAATATATCATATAGAAAAATATACAAAAAGCGATTAACGAAACAATTATAAATCAGAAGATAAAAATAAGATTAAAGGTCCATTTAAGTTCTTGACAAGTTTTGAGATACCACATTTTATCCACGGGACAAAAAACTCATCGAATAATCCCCAAGAATAATGAAAGAGGGACATGTTAGTCTATTTGTTTGTCTTCATCTTGAAGACGTCGTTAAAGTGCTGATGTGTATCTAGGTAGGCAAACAATCACTGCATGCATAATAGATCATGAGAACAATTATGCATTGACCCAATAAAATTCTCAACCTCCAGTCCATATTATTAGAGATAAAACCCTAAATCACAGAGACCAAGGAAAAATCTTGAAATGAACTAATTGCAATTAATACTCATAAAGATTTCTAAAAATACCCCTTCAAATATAGATGAACCAACTCAGTTGCATGGAAAATTGTTACTTCCCTCGAATATAAATCCTATTATAAATAAGGGTAATATTGAAAATTAGCATTTAATATATGTGAAAATTGATACACGTTTCTAATATTTTGGACCAAAAAAGGGCCCATTTGTGTCTTATAATATGGACCGGAGGTAAGTAAGCCAATTTAATTAGTCTATGACAATTTCTATCGTGGGACAAATTAATCCTTACATGTTACAAGCAGGAGTGTTCATCAACCGATCCATATCGATTCAAACCACAAAAAACGAATCGAAAATCGAACAAACAGAAAATCGAAAAAACCTGAAAACCAAAAAACCACTTTTTTTCCTTGGATTGGATCGGATTTTGGATCCCCTAGTGAAAACCTATCCAATTGATCTACTATATAGATACTATTATTTTTGAAATTATAGTATTGCTCATACTTAAATATTATTTTTCATACTTTTATGACCCTCATTCTCTTTATTATTTTTGTTGGAATGACATATAGAGATTATTTAGAATAAATATTAATTTCTTGAAGTTATATTTTGTTAATTTTGATGCATAACATATATATATATATATACTTGATTGAGTAAACATGAAAAATAGGAAATCAATTAAGTAAATTTGAAAAATAATTAGGTATAATTTATCTGTAGTTGATTCAAGGAAAAAAATAGGATAAATAGGAGTAGGTATAGAGAATTAACATAAAATAATATTTAATGTAAAAAAACATGTTAAAAAATATCTTTTTTAAATGAAGATTATCTTTTGTCCACTATTAAATAAGTAGAAATGACACGTTACATTATAAAAAATAAAGTATGACAAAAACCGAATTATCCAATCCAAAGCAAACCACATTTGATTGGATCGAATCGGATCGGATTTCTTTTAAGGAAGCAAACCAATTCAATCCAAACCGCACGTTGTTTTCATCATTGGATCAGATGACTTTTTGGCTCAAAACCGATCCAATCCAATCTGCGAACACTCCTAGTTACAAGTAATACAACACATGCACCTGATGCACCGCACCAGATGCACATCAATACAGGTTATATGGACGAGTTTAATAGACACTTGGGCACATTAACGGTACACATCAACGGCCTGTTGAAGATAGAGACAAATGAAGGGACTAACTTATCCCTCTACTGCCATTTTCAGGGACTATTCGATGACTTTTTTTCCTTAGAGACGAAAGTGGCACATAAAAAATTTCCGAAGACTAAAATGAGCTTTAGTCTAAAAATAAGATTCAATTAAACTTCATACAATATTTCAAGTAAGCAAAATATAAAGATGACGCAGGATATGAAGGGAGTGATGTAATAGTTGGTTTCATTTAACAGTACATCAAACAATTAAGCAACAAAATTTAGTGTTTTACATATAATGATAACTTGTATTTGAGAAAGTGTGCATTACCATCGTTGTCCATTTCTGCCGGTAACAGCTTATAACAGCAACTATGACGTTCATTTGTGGCTTCAACAACACTGAATACAAGAGGAATCAAGTCCTCCCTGACACTAGATCAAGATTAAATGCTAGTATCTTTTCCACAAACTCTTCGATAAATTCATATTCGTACCTACAAAAGCACAAGGCTTTTTATTTCATTTATGCACGGTTTTTGCTTTCTACTTATTAAACAGAATTTATTTATCAAGGTAATAAAATTTAGCTTGGCTAATTATCTTTAGAGAAAATATTGTCACAAGAAATACATTAAACCTGCATTGAAACTGGAAACAAAACCTTAACAACATACACTTAAAAAAAAATAACAACAAGAGCAATATACCACTCCTATTTCTTCTTCAATTTCTTGTAAAAGTAATTGAAACAATTATATTTACCCACAACTTTTATCATACCATTCTTAACAATTCTTTTTTTTATTAGTAAAAACAATACAAATATAATTTTCGATATTCGTTTCTTTCTCTTTTCACCAAACAAATAAATTGCGAAGTAATGTAGGAAAAAATGGTTTTCGAGGAGCATTTTCCTAATTGAAAAATTAATTAGAAGATTGGAATTCCTATTTAACATTTCACATATTTTCATAAATGAGATATATATTAAGTAACTAATAATCATATTATTAACAACTCATAGAGTGGTTGTTACAGTGTTTTGTAGAAAATATGAGAAACATTTGATAATATCTTTTTATATTTTGAATATTTTAGAGTATCTTATATAATCTCTTAGGTTTTTATTTTTATTTATATTTTATGATTTGTTTCCTTATTTAATTAGGGTTAGGATTTTATAGTTAGTATAAAGATTTAATTGGTATGCACTCTCAGTGTAAAATATATTTTTACACAATCAATCAATTATACACTGTCACATTATTAAAAATGTTTAACTTTTATCATAAGTACCATAAAAGTCACATATAAGATGATTTATGATTGGTTGATAATGTAAAAAGCTTTACACTAACCATGTATCAAAATTAAACACTTAGTATAAATAAGATTATTATGGTTGTCTTTTTTTTTTTTATGAATAAAAGTTTAGGTGAGTTAAGTCCCGGTGGCTCACCAGACCAGGGCAGGCCTCAAGGCTTAGAGATCGTTTGCTGAGGTAATTACAGATTACCCACAAACGAGGTCCTCACATCGGTAGTGAGATTCTAATTCACGACCTTGCGGGTTATGAGAAGTATCCTTACCAACTGGATCAACCTTCTTTGGCATTATGGTTGTCTTTTATGATCAGTTCAACACATAATCATTGCATCAAATTAATATCAGCCTTATATTATTTTGATAATTTGATTTCCTATTATTTGTCTTCTTCATTCCCTATCTAAAACTCTCCAATTCAACGTAAGAGTGGTACCATCTTCACTACATGCACTGTCACTATTATGTTGGTTCCTAAAAATTTGGAACTTCGATTAGTTACCTTTCTTTATCGTTTTGTCCTGTATGCCTTCTTTTCCATTGTTTGCCACCGCCCCGCCGTTGTCCACTTTTGTCGCTCAAGTGATCCTTTCGTCCGACAAGTCCACCATTGGAATCATCTATCACCAATCTATTCGGTCTCATACGCTCCCTCATGCGCCATCGCATGTCCTCTCCTTCCAATGACACATTTGGCCACCTATTCGACTGTCATTTGTTCTGCAGTACTTGTTTTTTTTTTTTTTTTTTTTGGTAAGCCAAAATAGTATATTGAAAAGGGGCACAAGGGGGACCCCAGCCAAATACAAAGTAACAAAAGACCAAAATATAAGGCCAGTGTAACTAGAATACTAATTCCTAAAAATAAGCATTTGTATTACACAAGCCTAATCCAACAAACAAAGAACATAAAGGCAACCGCTGCTGTAAACAATACCAACCACTGATTATCACATATAATTAACTCACACCAACAACCTTCAATCCCCCACAAACCAATGCATCATCAGATCCAGAGAAATAGCACCCGTGGAACAACCAAAAAGCACACTGCACTTGCTAACCCATTAGACCACCAAGCAACATTTTGACCACAACCAACAACAAAGGCCCAAGCTCCTGCCAACAGAAACGTGCTGCAACCAAACCTGACAAGTACTCATGAAACAGAACCTCATAATTTCCTGAGAGACCTGCTGAACATGAGATAACAATACTGTAATCACTGCACAATACTGCACGATTCAAGGCATGCTAGAGGATTAATGCACCAATCCGAATAGGAGAAACTTCCCCACTTTGCTATGCTGCTATTCCAAGTCCAAACCCTCCATTTGATGAGATCAATAACCTTGTGAATATCCACACAACCTTTTTTGAAAATGATATCATTTCGGAACAGCCATAGAGACCAAATTGTTGAGAACCACAACATTCTCCAACACTTGGATAATATCCTCCCCGAGAGTAAACCAGAATGTTGCATCAAAAGATCCTTGGTTGAGCCTGCTAAAACTGTCTCCAATCCAATCCAGTTATACAAACACATCCACACCCCATATGAGAACTTACAAGAAATGAATAAATGTGCGGTAGATTCCACACTGGCATTACAGAACACACACATTTGATTTCCTGTAGGAGTAGTTATTCCTCTCTTGAACAAGTTAGAATATGTAGGAATTCTGTCCAATAATGCTCTCCAACAAAAAGCCCCAACCTTCAAAGGAATGCTCTTGTCCCAAACGAATTTGTAGATGTTGTCTGTCAAACCTTCTACCGAAGATAATAAGTTGTATGCAGACTTAACATTGTAAGAAGGCTCAACTTTACCTAACCAGCACCAGCCGTCTTGAGAATCCATAGAAAGAGAGCAATTGTTCAGAAGATCTAGCAAAGATTGTAATAGATCCTCCTCCCACACAAATAGGCCTCTTCTCCAAAGTAGTTTCCAAATCCAAATTCCATCCCTCCACTCTCCCAAATCAGCCACAAAACCTTCCTTTAAGGTAGAAATGTTGAATAACCTTCCAAACCTACTAGCTAAGGTCCCTGAACCCACCCACCTTTCCTTCCAAAAATGTATGTTTTGGCCGTTACCCAACTTCCTAGATATCCCTGTTGAAAACCACCCCTGTTTAGGAGAGTCATCCCCCTCCAACCTGCCCAAGTCTGCCCACCAAGCTGAGGCTGTCCCCCCACCCATAGCCGAGTCACACCAAGGCCCACCCCAATAAGAAGGCTCACCATATTTGACCCTAAGAATCCTTGCCCACAAGGAATCATTTTCTGTCAAGAACCTCCATCTCCATTTACCCAAGAGCGCCAAGTTAAAAACACGAATATTTTTTATACCCAAACCACCCTCCTCCCTAGATTTACATACCACATCCCACTTAACCCAACATATTTTCCTACACTCCTCCGATCCCCCCCACAAAAAGTTCCTTTGAATTTGGGTGATTTTGCTAATTACCTTTCTTGGTGCCAAGTAAAAAGAGAGATAGTACACAGGAAGAGAAGAAAGTACCGCATTAATCAGAACTACACGACCACCGAAGGATAGGTACTTGTTCCTCCACCCAAGTAGGCGTTTTTGAAGTGAATTAATCATTGGAGTCCAAGCACTCGACCTCCTTGGGTTTGCACCCACCAAGATCCCCAAAAATTTGAAAGGGAGAACTCCAAGCTTACAGTTGAGAGACTGGGCAGCAAATTCACTCATTGCATAATTCTCCTTAGTGCAAACTAAACCACTCTTGTGAAAGTTTATCCTCAAGCCCGAAACCAGTTCAAACGACCTTAGGATACATTTGAGTGCCCAAATATTAGCCTTGGACATCTCCCCAACTAATATTGTATCATCAGCATATTGGATGTGAGAGACCGCAATCTCATGATCACCCCTGGAAATCCTGTAATCTTTATAGAAATTCTTCTCCACTGCATTACGGATCAACCCACTAAGACCTTCTGCCACAATTAAGAAAAGGAAAGGGGCCATCGGGTCGCCTTGTCTAATACCTTTGGACACCCTAAACTCCTTTGTTGGAGAACCGTTCACCAAGACCGAAACCGAGGCTGTTTGTAAGCACTCTCTTACCCAAGATCTCCACTTTGAATCAAACCCCATTCTGGCGAACATGTAGTCTAAGAAATCCCAGCAAACTGAATCGTAGGCCTTTTCAAAATCTATCTTAAATAACATACATGGACTCCCTTTTTTCTTTGCATGATCAAGGATTTCGTTTACCACCACTACCCCGTCCATGATGTTTCTTCCTTTTAGAAACGCGGACTGGTTCTCAGAAATGATCGTATCCAAAACTAAGCTCAGTCTCCCTGCAAGCAGTTTTGCCAGAACCTTATAAATGCATCCCACCAAGGAAATGGGCCTGTAATCATTTAGCCCAACCGGATTATCCTTTTTTGGTATTAGAACCACAAACGAGGCGTTGCACCCTCTAGCCAATCTTCCATTTCTGTGGAAATCTGCCACCATCCTACAAAAATCCTCCTTGACCACCTCCCAAAACTTCTTTATCAAATTGAAGTTGTACCCATCGGGCCCCGGGCTCTTGCCACCCTCACACCCCCACACTGCTGCCTTGATCTCCTCATAAGAGAATTCAGCAGTGAGCAATGTGACTTGTGATGCTGAAATTTTCTTGAAGGGGACTCCATCTAGAGTTGGTCTAACTCCACCACATTTGTTGAATAAGGACTCAAAATGCTGTAGAATACCCTGTTTAACCGAATTTGGCTCCTCGACCCAAGACCCCTGAATGTGGAGGCCGTGTATAGTGTTTTCCTTCCTCCTCTTGTTAACACATGCATGAAAGTAACTCGAATTCGAATCACCAAGTTGTAGCCATCTAATTCTAGATTTTTGGAATGTTAAGGATTCCTTTAAAGTTGATAATTTCCAGAAAGATACAAACGCTTCTCTTCTCCTCAAAATGTCACCTTCCGACAGAGTTCCATGCTCCCCTTTGTCGTCAACCTGTTTGATCTTTGCCACAGCAAGTTGTATGTTATCATCAATATTACCAAACGAATTCCTATTCCACACCTTCAACTCCTGCTTCATTAACTTCAACTTCTCCTTTGCCACAAAAGACCCCCAGCCTGTTACTTGGAAACCATTCCATTTCTCCTTAAATAGTTTCTCAAAATCCTTATTTTGTAGCCAGCAATTTAACACACGAAATGGCTTCGGGCCCCAATCAATATAGGTGGATTTCAACACCAAAGCGCAATGGTCAGAAACTGTTCTTTCCAAACCCCACTGAGATAAGTCTTGCCAAAGCGAAATCCACTCATCTGAGATTAAAAACCGATCAATCCTACTCATGCAGCTCCCATTTGCTCTGTACCAAGTGTACTTCCTTCCGATTAAAGGTAAGTCATTTAAACCCATATCATCAATAAACTCATCAAACTCGATCATTTCTGCAGAATTCGACTGAAACGAAATCCCCTTCCTTTCATTTGCACATCTCACAGCGTTGAAGTCCCCAGCAACGCACCAAGGATAGCTAAGGTTGGTTGCCCTTAACGCTTTCAACTCTTCCCACAAAGCCCTCTTGCCCACTGAACTACACGGAGAATAAACGTTAAAGATGAAACACGCACTAGTTGAATCCTTCCAAAGCCCTTTAACGCCCAAGTAACCTTGGCCATCATAGCAACTTTGCATCTGAAATGAATCTTTGCACCACATACATAGCAGTCCGCCTGAGTTCCCCACTGCCTCCCTGAAAACCTAGCCCACCTCTGCAATTCCCCAAAGAGATTGACAGAGGAACTGATCACAAGACTCCAACTTGGTTTCCTGAATACATAGGAAATCCAGTTTCTCCTTTATTACTAAATTTCTGATTGCAACCTTTTTTAATCTCCCCCCCAATCCCCTAATATTAAAGGAACCTATCTTCATCGATTAACTTCCTGAACCCCTTCCTCACCTCTGTTTTTCTGTGTTTCAAGCCATTGGTTCCTATCTCTATCCTCCATGTCTGCCAAATTTTGAATGACATCTTCCTCTCTCTCTCCCGACACCAACCCTAGCTTCTTCCCTTCATCCCAAATCTTTGTAGCTTCGAGGAACACCTCTGATCTTAACAAAGCACGGTTCAATTTCTGAGTGTGAGATTCGGAAACAGAATTGCTTACCTGGTTTACATCTAATGAGCTTGGGATTGACGCAATTGGCCTCTTTCCTTTCTTTATTTCAACTCGCCTTTTTGCCCTCCTAACTGCCTCCTCGATCCCACTCAGATCAATTAATCGTGTAGATGGAGTAGAATAAACCACTGCACTCTGCTTCTTTTCTTTGCTATGTGCATTTTTTAAAACGGGATTCTCAGTCTTTTTCCCTTTGGCTGTGGCTATCTTCTTTAGTAACATTCTCTTCCCCTTTTCCCTCCCACCCTTTCTGCCTTTCTTAACTAACTCTTCACCCAAAGAGATTCCTTCTAAGCCCAAGTCCATCGCATTGTCCTTATTAAAATCCTCAGTACAGCTAATTTTGTCCGAGCCCGAATTTACTGCTTCAAGATTATTGGGCCTGATTAAACGTGGCCCAACTACCCCCAGCGACCTTGCCTTCGAGACCTTCCTCCCAACTCCTTTTAATTGTTTACGGTCAATTACATGCCCCATACTAGCACCATTAGGCTCGAGTACCACTCCCTGGTCCAATACATTGAGGCCCAGACCCGATTTCTGATCCACTCCCCTTCGTTTGCTTCTATGGCCAACCGACGTATTTGCTCTGAAATGACTTGTCTCTGGTGGATTGTCCAGCAGATCCACCATTTCTTGGTTTCCAGTACTGACAATTCCACCTTTCACTCCTGCACAGCCGTTTCCTTGTACGAACCGTGACCAAGAAACACCTTTCTGCACGGTATCCCCTGCGTCACCACCTGCTTTGTTGTTCCCTATGCTCCTTTCCTCGGTACCTGGTCTTCTTCCAAACGCCTGGTTTGAAAATTCTTCTTGCAGCCGTTGAAGGTCTTCCTCTCTAAAATCCGCCGAGAAATCTGTCTCCGGCACGGCGAGGATACTATTTGCCTTTGAATCATCATCCTCTGAAGACACATCTTCGGATAACTGGTATTTCCAATCTGAGTAGAATCTGTTTAGGTTATCTCCAAATGATTCTTCCAATAACCTAATAGAGAAGATAACCCCATTAACTTTGACCCTGAACACCTTGTTTATGATTTCTGGAACCGATGTTGTGATGAGTACCCGGCCAACGTCGAGTCTTACCCTGTCCCTTGTTGATTCGTCAATGTTAATGTACCTACCCAATAGTTGAGCTATTGTTTTGAAGAATCCTTCACACCAGACGTGTACAGGGACCCCAAGAACCTTCAGCCAAATAGACCTTTCCCTGCACACTAGATTCGGTTGCCATTGTTCTATTTCAGTGAACCATCTCGAAAATACTTTCCTGTTTATCTTCAGAGCTTCCTCTAGATTTTCCCCTTCAAGAGCCGTGATTAAAACATAGTTGCCTCCCATGGGTGTAAGTGTAACTGAAAGGATTCCTTCGATTTGAAACTTCTTCTTTAGGCATTGTATACCTTCCGGGTCAACCAACCTACCCACATATGACCCCTCCAGCCATTCCATCTCCTGATCAGTCACATTAAATTCTACTCCATACCAACTGTTGTCATTCAGTTGTCCCTTACCACGGTCTTGCTGCTGTAATACCGGATCGTTCCTTTTTGGCATGACATTATTTCTCCCACCAACCACGGCTCCAGCAAAGCTCTTCTTGCCATCAATGTATCTGTCTAAGTGTATTGCCACAGAATTGACACGGTCTTTGTTTGTAACTTCTCTAACATTGCCTTTAGTGAACTTTGGAATATTCACCCACAGTTTGTAGGAATCGATCCAAATATTATCAAGTTTGACTTCAAGTGATTTTGCATTTTGAACATCGATGTATTTGACAAAACCAAACCTTCTTCCAAACTTATCCTTTCTAGGTGGGATGTATATATCCAAAACTCTTCCCCATTTAAGGAAAATGTTCCACATGTCTTCATTTCCTATATGATCCGGGAAGTTGCAGAAGTAAAAGCAGGTGCTGCCTCTTGTGTAGTCGTTAAAGTGATCTCTTCCCCACTCTCGATTCCTCTCCCTCGCAAAGTTTCTCCCATTCTCTCTCATTCTACTAGTCACTCCAATTAAACTCGCTCTACATGGATGAAGGCTTAGTTAGATGGGGTGGACTAGGCGAAATCGACAGTTGTATCATATATTGGCAGAGAATAATTGTAGAAATTTTTCAAAATCAACAGCCAGACACCCAGCCTCTTTACCTCTGCTCACTACCTCAACGTGGTTGTTTGGCTTTCTTGGGTTGTGTTTTGTTGTGTTCAAAACTCAGATATGTTATTTTTTTGTCTTTGCTCTAGATCTTGTTTCTTCTTTATTTGTCATGCCATTTTTCCCCTCCTAATAGATCATATCAGTTGTTCTCTTTCCACTGACAATCAATCAGATAGTGACTCGTATCCCAAAGATAAATCATATTAATGGTAACTTCTGTTCTCGTCAACGATCACTCCTATGGTGACTTATGTTGGTAATGAGTCACACTAGATCAGCTCTCTGTCCAAGAAGCTTTAGCCTCAATTAAGTTTCCCAAATGAATTGACCTAGTCTTCATCCCATATGCACTAGTCTCGTCTCTGTCTTAGAAGCAGTTGCCAACCTTAGTTTCAATTTTAACTATTTTTGGTCTCTGATATTGTTGTTTAAAGATTCTAAATAAGGTTTTGAGAAGTTTGGAGTTTAGACCTTGATTTGCATGATTACTTGCCAATATATTTCTGTCAAGTTGATGATCATTCAAGCTATCTTGCTAAGTTATTTTTCCAACAACTCTCTTAGTCTTCTCTAGCATCCCTGAGACCTTCCAAACCAATATTTTCGCGGAGCTCAATTTTATGTTTTATTTTAATTCAAGGTGAAATGCATTGTTTTTATATAACAAGCTTAAATCTTAGTAAGGTTTAACTTGATGCCCGTCTTCAAAAATATAAAAAATATCTTATAATATTTTTTTTATATCTTAGAATGTGTTAAAGTATCATAGATGATATTTTAGAATTTATTTCTTATTTATATTTTATGATTTGTTTTCTTATAATTTAATTAGGACTAGGATTCTACAATTAGTATAAGTAGGACTATATAGATTATAGGATTTGTTTTTTAAGTCACCTCAGAGCAACTCAATGAGAGTTGCTTAACAGGTTCTTAAAGTTAAGGACAATTCTTTGTGGGTACCATTTCTGCAATTTGATGTGAATGTAACATATAAGTATGATTGCTTCTATAAGCAATGGTCCTTATATAAGGACCACCAATATAAAAAAAAGATAGTGAAACACAATATTTAGCAGTCCAATCGTAAATAAAGTAATATTTTAAATTGAAACAAAAATAAATATAAGTAAAGATGTGAGGTAATTTGTGGGACCTATTTAGTGAACTTTTAAGAGCTGCACCATTTGAGTATAGAATTGCTTAATGTAACGCCCCGATTTCTGTGTCCTTCTGTGGCAGTAAATACATGTGAATATGTATTTATTTTTGATAAAATCTAGGGAATGATTTTAATTAAAATAAAATCATTTTCTTGTGTTGTTCTTATATAAGGACCACCAATATAAAAAAAGATAGTGAAACACAATATTTAGCAGTCCAATCGTAAATAAATTAATATTTTAAATTGAAACAAAAATAAATATAAGTAAAGATGTGAGGTAATTTGTGGGACCTATTTAGTGAACTTTTAAGAGATGCACCATTTGAGTATAGAATTGCTTAATGTAACGCCCCGATTTCTGTGTCCTTCTGTGGCAGTAAATACATGTGAATATGTATTTATTTTTGATAAAATCTAGGGAATGATTTTAATTAAAATAAAATCATTTTCTTGTGTTGTTATATCATATGAAGTCACGGTAAAATTTTCGGTTGAAAATTCAGATGGAAGCCGGACTGCGTTTTCACTGCCGGTACAAGTTTACTGTGCAGAAAACCTAATTTTGACCCATGAACGAGACGGTTAGTGTTTTTATCATGTTTCCTTCAACTTTGGTTATTTTGAAAATTTTCGTTCAAAAATAAAATAAAATATTTTATTAGGGCGAAAACGTCGGAAATTTACGATCGAAATTGCAACCGGGTACGAAATGGAACAGATTAGGGAGCACAAAAGAAGTGAAGTGACTTGATGGGATGTGATGGACATGGGTTATGACACACTCCAAAAGTGTAATCATCACACTTTTCAAATTATATCATATTATATTCTAAAAACCCATTTCTCTCTCTCTTCTCAAACCAAACAAGGCACAAGATCAAAACTTGCTCTCCAAGCTCATTCTTCTCTCCTCAATTTCGTGCCTCTCTCTCCCTCTATAAATACCCATTTCATTTCTTCACTTCATCACTTTCTTACTTCTTCCTTTCTCTTCTAACTTCAAACATTTAAAGCTTTCATTTTTACTTGTCTTTTTACTTCAAGTTCTTCATTAAAGTTCTTCCTTATACTAAGGGTAATGCTCCCATATGAATCTTTTTGCAAGTTTCATCTTTTATTTCCTAGTTTGCTTTATGTGTTCTTTATGTGCTTTAAACTTCTAAAATCTCTCTAAAATGGTAGAAAACTCCTTTTGATTGAAACCACTTTCTATAGTCTTGTATTAACTTATATTTTCACATACTAAGAGGTTGTGTAAAACAAAAATCTCCATCTATTTCTTTCTATGTTGGCCGAATGCTATACATTGTGGCCTAGGAGGTTTTTGCTTCAACTTTTGGAATATGATCATGTGTTTGAGTTTCTAACTATTCCTTGATCTTCAATATATAAACCTTGGAAGGTTTTGATAGCTTGTTTCCTATGATGGCCGAAAATATGTAGAAGTAGGCCTAGGATACTATGTTTCAACTTTCCAAGTATGATCATGGATTTAGAACTCTTAATACCTTGTGATTCAAACCTAAGAGTTGTTATCAAACAAAGAGTACTTTCCCTCATCATCCCATGATGGCCGAACCTAGTAGGTTGTGGACCAAGGATTTTTTGTTTTCATTTTTCCAATATGATCATGGACTTGAGCTCCATAAGATATTTGGATGCTAAGTCTAAGAGATTGGAAAGTTTAAAGATTGTATAGTCTATTTGTCCTATGATGGTTGTGAACCCAGGATGTTTTGTTTTCATTTTTCCAATATGATCATGGACTTGAGCTCCATAAGATATTTGGATGCTAAGTCTAAGAGATTGGAAAGTTTAAATATTTCTAGCCTATTTATCCTATGATGGTTGTGAACCTAGGATGTTTTGTTTTCATTTTTCCAATATGATCATGGACTTGAGCTCCTTAATACATTTGGATTCTAAGTCTAAGAGATTGGAAAGTTTAAAGATTGTATAGTCTATTTGTCCTATGATGGTTGTGAACCTAGGATGTGTTGTTTTCATTTTTCCAAAATGATCATGGACTTGAGCTCCTTAATACATTTGGATGCTAAGTCTAAGAGATTGGGAAGTTTAAAGATTTTATAGTCTATTTATCCTATGATGGTTGTGAACCTAGGATGTTTTGTTTTCATTTTCCAAAATGATCATGGACTAGAGCTCCTTAATACCTTTGGATGCTAAGTCTAAGAGATTGGAAAGTTTAAAGATGTCTAGCCTATTTATCCTATGATGGTTGTGAACCTAGGATGTGTTGTTTCATCTTTTCAATATAGTCATGAATTTAGACTTCTTGATATCCTTTAACACTCAATCTAAAAGTTTAGAAGGGTTGGAAGATTCCTAGCCTACTTACACTAAAGAGACCGAAACCCTAAGCATAGATTAGTGGGATCTTTGTTCTAACTTTGTGAAGTGAACCTTGGTTATGAACTTCTAACACTTAAGGATCATTAATCCATGAGTTGTACTCTTGTTTGAAAACCCCTAACCCTAATTCATGCCATGGTCGAACCTTACCTTCTTGGTTTAGTAATCTTGGTTAACTTTTAACCTATGGTTTTGTTTTCTTAAACTTAGACTTTCGTCGCGGAGTAGACGAGGTCATTCGTAGTGCACTTCCTCAAGCATCACGTACCTTTACCTTCACAAAAGGTAAGAGGGGACAGCCTGAGTATTCAATAGCTATGTGCATGTGTGTATGTAGGTTACTTGATTTATTTGATTATGGTCATTATATGAAATCAAAGTTTTAAATGATTTGTATACTTGAAATGTTATGATAACTGTTTGAAGTTGATCCTTACTTGACTTAAAGTATTGTGAATCATATATGTTATGAACTGATATTAACTGTTATATTGTTGACTGAGATTATGATGATATTGATTGATGTCTGGAAAGCCTGACATTAGTCGGCGCTCAACTAATCATATGATTAAAAGCCTAAATAAGCTTCAAAGAGAATTTTGGAAAGTAATGATGTTTATTTTAAAATGTCTTTTGGAAAAATATGTGTTTCATGACGGGAAAAGCCTTTGGAAAATATTTGACTATGCATAGAGATGCTTTTGAGAAAAAGATTTCAAGAGAAAATGGATTTCTTATAATAGTTTACAAATGAATTTCCAAATGAAAAGATTTCCTATAAAGAAATACTTTCAAAAATGTTCCGGTAACTTGGATGGGTTACCGAGGTTTTATTTTGGTGTTTTGATTTTCACTAAGCGAAAAGTAAGAACAAGTGAAATCGGATCTAGTTCGCGAGACGTCGCTTCTAGTATTCTGTAATATGCACGTTGATCTTTGATCCATGTTAAGTATTGTGGGCCGAGAGTCCTAATCATGATATTGTGGGCTGAGAGTCCTAATCTCGTTATTGTGGATTGAGTATCCTAATTTCGTTGTTGTGGACTAAGAGTCCTAATCATGCTGAAGTAAGATGATAAATATTTCTATGACCACAAACCTTGACTGAGGCATCGGTCTTAGGTGTTGTGATTGAGCACTCGGACTATGTGTCCTGTGTTGATGTTTGAGTAATGAAAATTTATGAATAGTCGTTAGCTTTGAGCTTCGACAACGAATGAGATTGAACACAAAGAAAACCTCTTGAACGAATGTTTTATTCATGCATTTAGGTAGACGTGCCTTATAGTTTAGTCACTTCGGTGATGCCCAAGTAGGGGCTATTGGTCACTTCGGTGATGTCCAAGCAGGGACTTTTTAGTCACTTCGGTGATGTCCAAACAGGGACTTTAGTCACGACAGTGATGCCCAAGTGGGGGCTTTGAGTTTTTGATCAACTCTTAGAAAGATGAAGGGATCTCATGAGATTAAGTAATAGAGCCTGAATATTGAATTGTCATGCATAATCTTTATAAAATTTGATTGTGCGGATATGATATCCATTGATATAATACCCATTGTTTTTATCCATTAATATCTGGTAAATGTTAACATGTTGATGTGATGCATGTATCATGCATGTGGTTATTGTAATCTATCCATATATTGGTATCTCACTCTTGCATATCTTTTTGTTATTTCTCTTTGTCTTTTGGCATCGTTGTATATCTATGGTTTAGATGGATCCGAACATCCCACTGGTACCGTCGGAGTCGAAGACTGAGATCTTTGACAACGTGGGGAATGTGGTGGCATGGCAGATTCACCCCAGATCTACATCAGCCACTTATCATGGGTTGATAACCACGCTAGCTAGAGATGAATGCCGAGGGCGAACCGTACCACAGAGTTCAGACGGTCGGGACGAGGAGGATTGCTCTCCCACCACTTTGGTACTACTTGCACGTGCTACAGAGGAATGGACAGTTGCAGATGCACCCACCTCTAGGGGTACCCTTACCTGGAGTCGCGCTGGCTTCACCGATTGAGGAGGACCCGGAGAAGGACCCCGAGGAGTACTTCGAGGAGGAGCCCGAACACCATGTTATGGAACACGACGACGATCTTGAGGAATTACCGGAGTACGTTCTTGATGATGATTCGGATTTTGATGATTCCGACTTCCCTGATGAGGGCGGAGATGTCGTGGACCCATCGCCTGGGGTTTCTTCTTGTGAGAGCATTCGTGGGGAGTCTTCTTTCTAGTTGTTAGTAGTGACCAGCTTAGGGGGTATGTTTTGTGAGTAGTCTGTCTTGGTCCGACTGTATTTGGCTTCTTAGAGCCACTCTTTTGATGTGTTGTTCCGGACCCTCTCCCCTTATTTTGCTTTACTTCATTTACAGCAGTTAAACCTTATGTTCTGTAACTCTATTACTAATGGCCATCCTGATCAGGCCCTGGTTTCCTGTACTAAACTCTGAATCCCATTGGGATGGTTATATATATGTTTACATTTCATGTACACTAGTGTTCATCAAACTACCTTGGTTTTCCTTTGTCTTAAAAAAAAAAAAAATTACCACCATTTTGAGACTACTTACTTACTAAGAAAATATCTTTTACCGAAAACAACCAGCAATTTAATTCTTTTATTTTATATTTTCCGCAACGGATAACTAAGATGTGGCGCCCCGGTTTAGGGTGTCACACTTAAAATGGTGCAAAGTAAAAAATAGTGAAGTACCATGATAATACATATAAAAGATAAAGTGAAGTAATTCTAATGACTTGCATTATTGGAAATGCTCCCAACACATAACCATCACATTAGATTCATATCAATTTTATATTATTTTGAAGGTTTAATATACATTTTGGTCCCTGCAAATAGGGCAGGATTTAATTTTAGTCCCTCAAAACATTTTTATTTTGGTTTTGGCCCCTAAACGTTTTAACCTTTTGGGATTGGTCCCTACTCCCTACTATTAGGGGACTACCATTAATTGATGATATGACAGACAACGTGCCACATCATCAGAGCCACATGAACAAAAAAATCATTTTTAAATCCATGTGTTAATTAAATAATTTTTTATTTAATTTTATATCCATGTGGATTAATAATTATTATTATTTAAATATTTTTAATAAATAAATATTATTATATTTTTTAGGTAATAATTAAACAATTATTACTTATATTTAATCATTACTATATTTATTATTTAAAAATTATATAATAATAATAATAATTTAGTAAAATATTAAAATAACATTAATTATTAATCCATGTGGATATAAAATTTAATTAAATATATTTAATTACACACGTTGATTTAAAAATGAAATTTTATGCATAGCTCGAATGACGTGGCACGCCATCTATCATGTCATTAGTTGGCGGTAGTCCCCTAACAGCAAAGAACAATCGCCAAAAATTAAAACTTTTAATTGAGGATGTAAACCAAAGAAAAAAATTTGAGGGATTAAAACCAAATCTCACCCTATTTAGACGTATCAAAATATTCATTAAACCTATTTTGAATCTTTAATATCTCTTTTCGTACTTTGATCTAAAACCATCCAATTCAACCATATATATAAATGTAAATACCGAACATCAAATCTCAATGTTAGTTTTCTCCCTTCATAACATGTATGTGAATCACTTACTGTTAGAAATCTACAAATGAACTATCTATGCCAAAAGAAAAAACTAGTACCAACAGACATGATACTAATTATGGACATTAGGTGAAAGCTAATAGAAAGTATACGTACCCGGTTTTGAAATGCCATTTTTCCAAGTTGGCAACTTCAGACATAGCTGACCTCCATTTTTGCACCTTTGTTCCCTTGCCCAGCCTATTTTCATGTGTTGCCATGGCTTTTTCATAACTGTTTCTCTGATACCATACATCTGACGGTTCTACTTTATAATATATTGGCCAAATCATGTGCTTTTTCATCGCTTTCGAATCAAGGATATTTACAAGTTCATCAAGGCACCACGAGGAAGATGCATAGTTTTCAGAGAAAACAATAATTGAAAATTTTGATTCTTGAATTGCATTAATAAGAGTTTCTGAAATTTGGTCTCCACCCTCCAGTGCTTCATCATCCATGAAGGTCTTGAATCCTTTCTTACACAAAGCATAATAAAGATAACCTGTAAAGCTGTTGCGAGTATCCCGACCTCTAAAACTGAGAAAAACATCGTAGCGAGGCAAGGATTTGTTGACCAATTCCACAATCCTTTGAGCGGTTTTAAATTCATACCTACAAAACCATAACGTAATTTAACACTTAAGAAGTCTATTTAGAAGAACCTGTTTTTTTTCTCTTTCTATTGATCTGAATTGTTACTTCAATAGAATAAAAAAGAGTTTGTCTAATCAATATGTACAAAACATATTGGCACATAAACTTCAAAACTACAATGAAACAAACAAAAAGAAAGAAAAAAAACTGGCAGTACCCCGTATCTCCAAAAACAACATTCCTTATTAACATAGTCAACAAAAATCAAATATTGGACTGAAATTTCCTCTTTAATTTCATAGATATTGAAGGACTCATTTAAGTAAAATAATAATCATATGATTAACAATTAGTACTTTTTTTTTTTTTGACTCAGATTAATAATTAGTACTAGGAGACTAGACATTAATCATTAATTTTGCTAAAAGTAATATATATATATATATATATACACACACACACACACACACACACACACACACACACACACTACGTACCCAGTTTCGAAATGATATCCTTTCAAGTTGGCGACCTCAAATAAAGCTGACCTCCATTTTTGCACGTTTTTTGATTCCTTTCCAAAGTTACTTACATGTTCATCCATGGCTTTACTATAATGAGATGCCTGATACCTTACATCCGATGGCATCACTTTGTAAAAGATTGGTAAAACCCGTTGCTTCTTCAACTTCTTACAGTCAAGGATCTTGACTACTGCATCAAGACAACGTGAGGAGTATGCATAGTTTTCAGAGAAAACAATTATTGAAAACTTAGATTGTTCAATTATTTCCTCGATACGAGATTGTGAAATATGGTTCTCAACCACCCATTTCTCATCGTCCCTGAAGGTCCTGAATCCCTCCCGTTGTAAAACATTATAGAGGAAATCTGTGAAGGAGTAGCGGGTATCTTCCACACTAAAACTGAGAAAAACATCATAGCTGGAAAAGGGACGGTTGATCCGATCCACAAGTTTTTTGGTGATCCAAATCACTATCTCTTGGACAAATTCATATTCGCTCCATCCCCTACAAAAGTACCAGACCTTTTAACTCATGCATGCAATACAATTTTTGTTTTCTTTCCGTTGTATATCAGAATTTATTTAATCAAAATAATAAAACTATGACTAACTAATTAATCTGCACATAAACTTATTAATGTGGCACAATACACTGAAATCCAAAAAAAACCCTGGCTACGTACGCATAACACACACAATACCCCTTATTATAAGTAGTAAGTCATTTATTGATGGGTACCAGTGGACTAGGGATGTCAACAGGACGGGGCGGGGCAGGGGCGGGGGGCACTACCCCGCTCCCCGTCCCCGCCCCCCAGCTCTCCACCGGCCCCGCCCCCGATCCCCGCAGTGGGGGGTTTTCCTCCCCCGTCCCTGTCCCCGCGGATCCTCGCCGTCCCCACGGGGACCCCGTACATTTATTAAAAAATTACAAAATCATAAATTAAAATTCAATAAAATTTAAAAAAAGCCTTCATAAGTGCTAAATTTAAAGTTATAACAAGTTCAAACTCAAATAATACAAACATAATATCTAAATAAATATTACAAAAAGTTTCAAAACTACAATATGAAAAAAAAATTCATGTATTTTCCAACACTCCAACATGTGAGGTATAATATTATAATAGATATAATATAATACATGTATATATATTTAGGGTAAATATGTATTTTCCATGGGGAGGGGACCTCGTGGGCGGGGGGTTTGGTCCCCGCCCCCGTCCTCGAATTGGCTACGGGGGGATTTTGTCCCCCATCCCCGTCCCCACGGGGAAAAATTCCCTGCCCGCGGGGCCCCATTCGGGCATTCCCTGCGGGGATCCCCACGAATGGGTGGAAATTGCCATCCCTACAGTGGACAATAGACATTTAATAATGAAAGTTAGTGCACTAATTAAAGTAAGGATCATTCTAATGAATGCCTTTAGGGTATTCTTCAAGAAATCAAGAAAAGTAAGTTTTCATTGGAAAACCAAATATTTTACTTTTTCAAATATTAAATACACAAATTCTCTATGTAAAATTTCTTTTATTGGTTCCTTAACGAGTACCCTGAAGACACTCGTTAGCATTTTCCTTAAAGTAATTGAAAGTATATACTACCTCCGGACTCATTTATAAGCAAAATTAACTAATTTCATGCTTATTAATAATGTTTGTTAATTTAGTTTAATTGTCTTGATTTATGTAAAAAAATGAGTAACAATTACTAATCTACCCTTTAATCAATGCTCTTGGAAAAGTAAAAATAGAATTGGTTGGATCGATTAATTTTTTTGATTTTTGAAATATAGACATTAAATAAAGTTTGATGAGTCGAATTTTACTTATACTTAAGTATATAAAATATGTTTTTTTTTTTCTTATAATTGAGTGAGGACGGAGTAGTTGGTTGGTACCTAAAATCCCATCCGCTCAATTCGGCGACTTCAGTTAAGGCTAACCTCCATTTCTGCACCTTCTGAGAGTCGCCTCCAAATCTATCTTTATGTTTAGCCATTGCTTTGCCATAACTGTCTGTCTGACGCCTTACATGAGACGGATCCACATGGTAAAAGATCGGGCAGACCAATTGGTTCTTCATCTTCTTACACTCTAAGATCTTCTCGAGTTCATGAAGACAAAAAGTTGAAGATGCATAGTTTTCAGATAAAATAACAATTGAAATCCTTGATTCTTCAATTGCTTTGGAAATAGCAGACCAAATTTCTTCCCCGGGACGCAATTCTTCATCCGTGAAGACGATCAATCCCTTCTCGTGCAAAGCATGACGCAGAGAGCCTACTATGCCTCTGCGAGTGTCTTTCCCACTAAAACTGATATAAACATCGTAGTTGTAGTTGGGTACCGTTCCTTCATTCGCCATCACAAGCAGAGTAGAGTACTCCTCAAAGTAAACAGACCCGATGAGTTGAAATTTTATGAGGATGAGAAAGTGAAGTTCTATGACCAATTCCTTCTCAAGTCAAACATCGTTTTTCATGTCATCGTCTATACTCTATTAATTAATATAATTGAAAATGATGTAACATTATATAATCTCTACCTAGCCTCACTTTGTTCTCTTTTTTAGTCTTTTCTTTTTCTATACAAGAAATTTCCCTCCCAACTACCTTACTCCGACATGATCCATATTCAGTGGGCGGTGGGCAAAATATTATTCTATTGGAATTGTCAATTATTACATAAATTATTATTGTATAATGATTAAATAAAATAAAATATTTTGTACAAATTTTTAGTATTTAACAGTTGACTTATATGAAAAGTAATTAAATTTGTATCCATGCGTTGCGCGCTGCATTAAAATAAATAATAACATTAATTATATTTTTTAGCCGGCATATTATACAGTTCAAAAAAAAAAAGGGCATCTTATAACCTTTGGTTTTCTCTATTCATTTCATGTTGGGAGGTTCACTTTCCCTTCTTACAGTTTTTTTTTTTTTTTTTAAATTTCGAAATTTAATAAATAGTTCTAAGAATATTAAAAAAAAAATAGTTGAAAAAGATGAGTAATATAAGAAATAATGGAGAAAAATGTGTATTTTAAAAATTAATTATTTTAAAGGTTATTTTAATATTTTTGTCGTTACATTATATTATATTTTTTTAATAATTTTAATATTGTGTCGTATTACTTATTTAGAACTTTTAAGTAATAAATATTATTCTTTCCAATATTGATTCATTCTCAAATTAACAAGAATTTTCGGTAATAAGGGGGAAGTACTGGAGAACCATTATTGATCTCCTTTTAAAAAGAAGAAGAAGAAAAAATCAGAATTTTCGGTACCAATTACTGGAAATTTAATCCAAATATATGATTGGATTAGAATATGCTTTTCATTTTGATATTTTATTTTCGTATTACAAAGGACGGCCAAAGCACAAGTTTTTTTCCCCCCTTAATTTTTCAATTTGATGTAGTTGGGGAATAAAACAATAAATTATATATATATTTTTTTTTCAAGAATGAAGTTATTTCATTTCAATAGCAATAATATTTGCGATACAACTACGGATCTCATGGAAAATGTGAAGACTAGCAAAAGATGTAAATACTCTAGCAAGTCTAGGTACTTTAGCTTGTCTTCAAGTAAACTCTACCGTAAAGTTTTTTAGAAGCTACTTTGGAGTTGTCAACACTAGATGCTGTACCCGTGCGTTGCACGGGCCTATTATATGTATTTACACAAATTTGTTTGGGTAGTTATTTTTAAATGTTTTAAATTAAAATTAAACTTTTTTTAGTTATTAGAATGAAAAATCATTGAATGGGTGTTCTTGGTTTTGGACTTGTAAATATGTTTTTATGTTGATAAAGTTGGATAGATAGTAGAGATCGTTATATTTAGGGGTATCTGAATAGATGAATGGTAAGAATGGTGAATTTTTTAATGTTGCCAGGTAGCACCATAACAATTACTGAAATAATAATGACCACAAATTACAATAGAAAAAAAAAATACTTATTTGTCATATTATTTTTTTTCTTTTGTATTGAAATTCTATTTGATTTATTTATATTTATTTTTCTTGTATATTGAAAATTTATTTGATTTATTTCAATTATTTTCCCATGCAAATTAACCATTTTTTAGAAAATATATTTATCTATCATATTATAATTTTTATTCTCTTTTGAAAATCTGTTGGATTTATTTCTTATCTTTTCCGGTGCATGTTAATTATTTTTTAAAAATATATTTATTTATCATATTATTATTTTTTGTATTGAAAATCATTCGATTTATTTCATCTCTTTTTCCCGTGGAAGGTATTCATTTTTAGATAATATATCTATCATGTTATTTTGTCTTCTCTATTGAAAATCTATTTATTTATTTATTTTTCTCTTTATCCCGTTCAAATTAACAATTTTTATAAAAACTACTAAACTACCATATTAATTTTTCTTCTCTCCTGAAATGCTATTTGATTTATTTTTCAATCCACTTTAAAGAAGGGATCATGCGTCTTATTTAATTCTCTCTTTTCCAATTTGAAACTTGATCTTTAATACTCCCTCCAGACTCAATTATAAGGAAAATTAACTAAATTCACACTTCTTAAGGAAGTTCGTTGATTTAGTTTAATTGTCTTGATTTATGTAAAAAAAAGTGAGTTACGAATTGACAAACATATTGAGTATTTTCAATTAATGAGTAAGTATTAATATCAATTTTTACTTCAATTCACAATTAACATTATATTATACCATCAACAGTTCATCTACATCATTAGATAGAGTTAGGAAAAAAAATCGAAAAAACATTTAAAATTACAATAAATAAATCGTTAAAGTGCAAATTTCTGGCACCAATCTGAATACAACATTATGATAATACTTTCCAACCAAAAGAGAACCTGCAAGCATACTCATAAACATTGAGGTGGTACAATAGATGAACTACAAATGATAATTTGGACATCCCTAAATGCAATAGTAGAGTGAGATAATAGGTTACCATTTTTAAGAGTAGATGAAATTTTCATTTTCATTAGTTTTTTTTTAAAAAGAGAGGAAATTAAAGCACACTCCTTTTGTTAATTCACCCATGGTTGAGTTTGGAAGATGATATAATCGATCAAAACCATAGAAACTATCATCACAAACTCATCCAGATTCATGAAATTAATCGTTGTATGTTTTTTATAAATGAAATGAATATCTATATAATTTTCTTAGGAAAAAAATCAGAGCACGATATTAAAAAATGCACAAATCACATCATAGAGAACAATTCACAAAACTAAAATATTAGTAAGAGGTTATTAAAAACATAGATGGGCATTAAATTCACAATAGAGAAAAACATGATGCAAATGAAACAATAACATGCAGGCTTAAATATACCATCTTGGCACAACGTTTTCCATAGCAATTTCCTAAATGGAAGATCAAGTAATCCATCAAACTTGCTAGCAAAAAGGAAAAACTATGATTTAATAATAGTGAACTATCAAAGCGTTGATGCAAAACTGTATAGTCTATCTTGGTGTGGAAGCATATAAATAAAGAATGCACGCCGGATTCTTGACAATAACATGACCAACTTTAACATTATCTTGATAGCACCACCTTTAAACGGCAGAGAGAACCGCCGCACAAAACCCGCATTGAATGGCAGAGAGAGAGTGTGAAAAAATAGAAGAAAACGTATGAAAACCCCAAAGAGACTGTTCCGTTCAGTGTTCTCCAGATAGAGAAAATAAAATAGAAAATGTATTTAATGAAATTGAATGGAAGAGAGACAATTTTATAATCAATTACGATTTTTTAGAAGTGAATTTACAATTAAAACTGACTATTGTAGCAAATCACAACTTTGTCATTCTCAAGTGGCTTTACAAATATGCCCCCAATATTAAAACTGACTATTGTAGTGAACTTTGCATTAAAACTGACTATTCTGGCAAATCACAACTTTGTCATTCTCAAGTGGTTTTACAGATATGCCCCCAATATTAAAACTGACTATTATAGCAAATCACAACTTTGCCATTCTCAAGTGGTTTTACAAATATGCCCCCAATCACTTCCTTCCTTTTAATAATAAAGATTCTTGTATTATAGAGCCAAACTCTGAGAGATCCTTCATAGGGTAATTTATGTTGTCCACAACCTGCTTTGAATCCATCAAAAAGATCACATTAGGCATATTAATGAAGCTCAATTGCCTAGCAGATAGCTTGATGCAACCCAATAGCCTCTCCTTCGTTCACCAAGAACATGTGAGAATTGCATGGTTTTGGCCAAAAAACTATCCCCGTGTTGGATAGGAATTTTAAGAATTCCCAATTTTTGTCGGTTCGACAAAGGCAGGTTTATGAAGTTATAAGAAAATGGCTAAGTCCAAAAGTTGACAAGAATCCCATTCAGTCGACAAATGAATTAGTGTCGAAAAACAAATGTCGAATTGATGAATCCAGAGAAATTTCTAAGTTAAAAAGTTCGACAGTCAGTTATCAAGGATGACATAGCAGACAATAAGACCGTCGAAGACAACAGAGTCGACGCCGAAACGGTTCAAGCAAATTGGGCAGTTTGAAGAAGTTGTTGTCAAAGTAGTTTAGATTTTGAATGTAGAAAATTGTCGCACACGTGGCAGATAGTTAAGTAGGAAGATAGAATTAGAAGTTACGATGTAATAAAGGTTGGAAACATGAAACATCCTACACGTCTCGATCGCATTGCAGACTGACGGATTACCTTCTACCCCTTTGTCATACTTCAATACAATTTAAATACAATTTGTACTCTTCATTTCAAGTTCTTGTCAACATTTTTCCAGATTCATTTTGTTCGTACATTTACCTTTTCAAGTTCTTTATCTTTACTGCCATCAATTCAAGATGGTGGATTTGTATTGAGTAGTGCAAGTAATGCAGGCGTAGTAAGCACCAACGCCGCTGTGTCGACAGTGGATGCTAACACTGTAACCATTGCTACACCAGTTGACAATGTTCCTGTAACCGTAGCTAATGCTACGAATGCAGGAAATAATAGCACTAATAGTTTAACTGCGGGAAGAGGCGTATCCTACGCTCAAGTCGTTAGTAGATTTGACGAAGTTGGCCCAGGATCACTCCCGTCACCAAATGGTTCCCCAGTTATACAATAAATAAAGCCACAAAGTACTGGATTATCTTCACGAAGTGTTGTAAACTCAAACCCAAGAGGAACTACACAACCTCTGCAACAACCTTTGTATGGAATGCCTTATGGTTCGACTACTGTCAACCCAAATACCCCGGTTGATTACGTACCATATCCAAATGAAGTAACGACGGCCGCCCATACATCTGGACAGGCAGGACCGTCGACTTGGGGGTAAATCCCCAGTCAAGGGAATGCAGTAACAGGGTCAATGGTAGTGACCCATACTCGACAGGATCGTCCATTGACGAGGCCACAAGTACCCCACTTAGACAGTCACCCCCACAAAATATGGTTGGACTGTCAGAGGCTACATTGGCTAATGTTCAATATCAAATAGATTCCAGTAACTCTGACATGGTGAATACATTTACCCAACAAATAGGTACAGTGATTACGCCATTAATAGAAAATATAAATAATACATGTTTCACATTGGCAAATGAGATACGTAGGTTAAACAGATCCTTGGGCGTACTAGCCCCAGAGGACAACCAGAATGCCAATAGGAATGTGAATAGGAATGTCAACCAAGGACAGAATAACCAAACTCAGGTTCAACCACCACAAGTTGAACCACCACAAGTTATCCAACTTGATGGACCAGAACAGAATGACGAACAGACACAGCCCCGTCGTCGAGCCATGCTGAGACATGGAAATGTACATGTTTTACAGACAGGGGAAGACAAAGATGTTTACATAAACCAGGGTGCTTATGGAGCGCTTTGTCAAAATATTTTAACCCAGAATGTTAACCAAGTGGTCGAACAATCATTGAATAGATTTGGCTTTAACTTAGGTTATGCTAATAAGCCATTCTTTGCTTCTGCGTCCCCTGATTGGGTCCAACAGGCAGAAATGCCTCGAGGATACAAAATTCCAAAATTGTCAAAGTTCTCAGGGGAAAGTGGAGAGTCGACCGTCGAGCACATCGCTCGATATACAATCGAGTTAGGAGATTTGGCCTTAGAGGAAGGACTCAAAATGAGGTTCTTTCCCAGTTCCTTGACTAAGAATGCTTTTTCTTGGTTTTCGACATTACTGCCTAACTCCGTTCATTCGTGGATTCAGTTGGAAAGAAGTGTCCATGACCAATTCTTCAGGGGGACTTGAAAGTTGGTCTGACCGACCTTTTCAACATAAAGAGAATGACCAATGAAACTGTCGATGATTATCTGGCCAGGTTCCAACAGATGAGGAGTCGATGTTTTACACCAATCCCCGAGGCGGAGATTGTTAAAATCGCTGCAGGAGGATTAGAGTATTATACCAGAAAGAAATTGGTCAACTAGCATTTGATTGATTTGGCTCAGTTAGGCGAGAAGGTTCAACAGATTGAGCAACTCAGAACAGAGAAGTTGTGCAAACAAAAGAAATTCCTTAGGAGAGAAAAGGTTAACTTTGTCGGATGTAGTGATTCCGACGATGAGGAAGTTAATTATGAGGATTTGAAATAGATTTAGTTGAACTTAAAAATGGACCTCCTAATATTTGTCAAGCCTTAAGGCCTGCAAAGGCCAAGGAAAGAGTCCTTTTTATAAACAAAAAGGTTTATACTTTTGATGTGTCTAAGGTTGACCAAAATTTCGACATATTGTTGAAAGACAAACAGTTGAAATTGTCCGACGATCATAAGCTTTTAAAGGCACATGAAATTAAAGACCAAAAATATTGCAAGTTTCATAATAATTTCGGCCATGTGACTAATGATTGCATGCATTTCAGTGACATCATTCAAAGAGGCCTGACAGAGGGGATACTGAAATTTTCTGATAAAAAGCCTGAGATGAAGGTTGACACAAACCTTTCGGTGCTGAAACATCAAAGGTTGACCACAAGACTCATTTGGGAGTGGGAATGGTCAATATAAGAGCTGGGCAGAAATTCAAAATGGATTTGTCCAACTCGTTTGATATTTATCCCAAACCTGGCGAGCAGTTAGCTGAGTTTGCCAGTAAAAAGAAGGAAGATGGGAGACTGAAAGTCTGCCCACGCTGTGAGATGTTTTATGATGACATAGCAGTGCAGAAGGCAAAAGCAAAGAAAAAACCCTCCTACCATCAATGGAAAGGAGTGAGTTGTTTGACAATCAGAGAAGATTTTCTCAGCCAAAGATGCATACAGGTCCAAGTCACACTAAGCCAGGCAATGTGTACTGTCGATCTGGGTATTACAATCAGAGAACCTACCAAGGAAATGGAGGATGGTTAAATGAAAATACCCGCGAGTCTGTCGGAAGTAATAAAGCTCCAAAAGGACCCGCTATTCAAACAAGAACTAGGGTACCGCCATCCAATGTGATGGTCGACAAATGGGTGAAGAATTCTACAATGGCCTTGCACCCAAAAGTGCGAAGACAAGGGTGGGCCAAGAGGAATAGATTGGCTGGTAACCCGCCGTTCTAGAATGAGAATTATAGGAGGGGTTGTCTGGCACAAGGTGCTAATATGACCGGACCAGGATTATCTGGACCGTCAAACCAACAAACAATGACCAAAAGTCATAAAAGAAGATTACAGAGGCTTAGGCAAGCCCAGAAAAAGAAGATGACGAAGTCAGAAGGCATCCAGATAAGGGAATTGCCTTCCAATGATAAAGGCTGCTTAGTAGCTGTAAGAGAAGATCAAACCAATTCAATAGGGGATGAAAAACTTCAAAGTGTGGTAGTGAGCCAAAATGGCAAAGATAATGCCAACCAAATTCAAGAATATTCTAAACAGGGCAAACTGCCGATGCCTTTGCCTCAGGCTCATAAGGAAGAAATAAAGACTCGTGAGCTGAGATCACCTCCAACTATGTCAACCGTTAATTGGCTGGTATGTCTAGTTGACATAGAGAGAATTGCTGGGTTGGAAAGGGACATTGGGGCTAGGATTCAGGCAAAAGAAGAGCTAGTTGAATTCACGCCTGGGTGTAGTCTGACAGCCGAAGAACTCTCGTTTGATGAAGCTATAGAAGCACTGAATGATCCTAATGATGATATCAATGTCAACAAGGAGTTTAAAGTCGACATGGAGGTGGATGAAGGGAATGAAGATTTATCTGACATCATAGAGGCATTAGATAACTGTTGCGCAGGAATAGCTAGACCTTTATCAGATAGGTCAGGTTCTGATGATGAAAGTAATCTAAGATACCATGGTCGACTGGTGGGAGGTTCTTTCTTAGACGAAGACCCAGAAAATGAAATCATATTGGAACCAGGAATGAAAATGCAGATAGGGTTGATTTCGGTTATCTCTGCAGACTATGATGGATATTTAGAAGTAGAATACGCTGACGATGAAGATTTCGTCGAAGAACCTGGTGACCCAAACAATTTCTGGATGTACGTCCAGGATAATTTAGTTACAGTTTTTGACGATGTAGCCCAATTGGAAAAACCAACAGAACAGCAGAAGAGTCATCTTAGGCCGTTACATGTTAAGGCCATTATTGATGGCAGACCCACTAATAGAGTTTTAGTTGATGGGGGAGCGACCGTTAATTTAATGCCCAGAGCAATGTTCAAGAAATTGGGCAAAGATGACTCAGATTTGATTTCGACGGATATGGTTGTTATTGATTTCAGTGGCAAAACCTCCCCATCAAATGATGTTGTCATGTAAAATATTCAGGTCGGAACTGTAGAGCGAATTACTTTGTTCGTCATAGTCCCTGCCAAATCAAATTATAATCTGTTATTAGGTAGTTACTGGATTCATGCAGTTGGGGGCCATTCCATCTACAGTCCACCGGAAAGTCATCTTGTGGAATGCACAAGGCCAAGTGGAAATAGTAGATGCAGATGACAGCGCTTGCTATGCCCAACAGCTCCATGTTGATTTCAAAATATATGCGCCAAATGTCAAACCCATTACTGTAACAGAGGGAGTACTTGATAAGGATGCCTTAGAGGCTGTTTATTGAATCAGTTTGGAATCAAAATCAAGAAGGAGGCCGATGAGACTAGGTCAAGTGGTGACCATGAGTGTTGATCAACAATTACAGAGGTTGTCGGCTTATTTGGCCGACAAAGAAGTCTACGCTTCTGAAGGAGTGTTAGCCGACTGTATTATTGATGACGGCCCGTTGGGATTTGAAAAGGGGCCGATGAGAAACAAAGTGTCGAAGTAGAGGATCCTTTGGAGGAAATAAACTTAGGAACAGAGGCTAATAAAGGCCCATTTTCATAAGTGCATTTCTACCAGAATATTATAAAAAGAAACTTGTCAGATCAATAATAGAATATAAAGATTGCTTTGCGTGGGATTATGATGAAATGCTAGGCTAAGCAGAGACCTGGTCAAACATAGATTGCCCTTGAGGGAGGAATGCAGGCCAGTCAAACAGGCTAGCAGGAGGTTTGCTCCAGAAGTGGTACTTAAAATTAAAGAAGAGGTCGAACGATTGCTCAAGGCCAAGTTCATCATAACCATCAGGTATGTCGAATGGCTTTCTAATGTTGTTCTTATTATTAAGAAAAATGGCAAAATGAGGGTATATATTGATTTTTGAAATTTAAATAATGCTACCCCAAAGGATGAATATCCGATGCCTATAGCCGACATGTTAGTCGACGCATCATCTGGAAATGAAATCTTAAGTTGTATGGATGGCCATGCAGGATATAACCAATTTTTCATAGCCGAGAAAGATGTGTCAAAAACTGCCTTTAAATGCCCAAGAGCAATTGGGACATATGAGTGGGTAGTGATGCCTTTCGATTTAAAGAATGCAGGGGCCACCTACCAATGAGCATTGAACACCATTTTCCATGATGTTATTGGAAACTTTGTAGAGGTGTACATTGATGATGTGGTCGTCAAGTCGAAAACGAAAGATGACCATTTAGAGCATCTAAAGCAAGGATTTAAGAGGATGAGAAAACACAACCTCAAGATGAATCCAGAAAAGTGCAGTTTTGGAGTATCAGCTGCCAAATTCCTGGGCTTTCTAGTTCATAAGAAAGGTATAGAAATGGATAAGAACAAGGCCAAGGCAGTTTTGGAGGCCGCAACACCAACAAATAACAAGGAATTGTAATCTTTCCTGGGAAAAGTAAATTTCCTCAGAAGATTCATATCCAATTTGTCAGGCAGAACAAGGGTATTTGCATCATTGGTCAAGTCGAAGGCTGAGCAAAACATCGTGTGGGAGTCATGCCATCAAGAAGCTTTCTACCAGATCAAGCAATATCTGACAAATCTACCGGTCATGAGGCCTGCAGTGCCTCGTCAATCGTTGAAATTGTACATATCAGCATCAAATGTTACTATTGGATGTTTGTTGGCCCAGGATGACGAAAACAAAGTCGAACGGGTATTTGAGTCGAGTACTTAATGATGCTGAAAGGAGATATAGTGCTATAGAGAAATTGTGCTTAGCATTATATTTTATAGAGAAATTGTGCTTAGCATTATATTTTTCATGTACAAAGTTGAAATATTATATGATGCCATGTAATGTATTAGTTATTTCGAAAAATGATGTAATAAAATACATTTTATCAAAGCCTATTCTAAATGGACGGATTGGTAAATGCACTATTGCATTGTCTGAATTTTCTTTACAGTATGTGCCAGCTAAAGCTGTAAAAGAGCAGGCAATTGCTATTTTTTAGTAGAATTCCCAGGATTAGACATACTAGATATTAATTTGGTTAATCTAAAATCTTGGAAGCTTTATTTTGATGGTTCAAGGCATCAAGGTGGGAGTGGAGTAGGAGTAGTAATAGTGTCTCCTTAAGGAGCTCTGACGAAGTTTATGTTTGAGCTAAAGTATCCATGTTCTAATAATGAGGCTGAATATGAAGCCTTAATAGTTGGACTTGAGATGCTCGTCGAGATGGGAGCGCGAAATGTACATGTGTTCGGTGATTCCCAATTGGTTATTAAACAAATTACTCAAGAATACAAGTGTGTCAATTATAATTTGACGAAGTATTGTATCATAGCGAGTAAACTAATGAAGCAATTCGACGAGGTAACTGTCGAATATATCCCTAGGGAATTGAATCAGGACTCTAATGAGCTGGCACAAATTGCCTCTGGATACAAAATATCTCAGAAGGTATTGTCCGATCTGATGGAGATCAGAGAGTTGTTATACCCATTGGAAGAAAGAGATGTTTTAGTAAATGATGTGGTTCTGTCGGATGATTGGAGATTACTAATAATTGAATATTTGGAAACTCCACATCATGATGCTGACAAAAAATTGAAGTATCAAGCCCTAAAATATACTATGAAAGGAGGTCTTTTTCATAGGAGGTATGCCGATGGAACTTTACACAGTTGTTTAGGTGAACAAGATGCCTATTTAGCCCCCCATCAAGCAGGAGACAAAATAAAATGGGTACTTCCATGATATTTGTATTATTGGCCGACAATGGATTGTATTTTGTTTGACTAGTCTTGCGAACAATGTCAAAGACATGGTCATATACAAAATGTCCATGCTGGTGAGTTACATTCGATTATAAAACCTTGGCCATTCAGAGGATGGGCCTTGGATTTAATAGGCCAAATATATCCTTCTTCATCGAAAGGACACCAATTTATCTTAGTGGTTGTTGATTATTTTACGAAATGGGTAGAAGCCAAATGTTTCAAGAAAGTTACCCAACAAGATGTGATTGATTTCATAAAAAATCACATAATTTGTCTGTTTGGAATACTGCAAACATTGATGACTGATCAAGGGTCAATTTTTACTGGGAGAAAAGTAATAGAATATGTACAGTTAAGGCATATAAAAATTCTCAAGTCAACTCCGTATTATGCACAAGCAAATGGCCAAGTTGAGGCCATGAATAAGATTATCATTAGTCTTATAAAAAAGAATATGAGTCGACAACCCAGAAACTGGCATAATACCCTTGATCAAATTTTATGGGCATATAGAAATTCACCCAGGGAATCGACGGGCACTTCACCATATAAGTTGGTATATGAACATGATCCGGTCTTGCCTGTTGAAATTAATCTACAATCACTTAGAATTCAAAGGCACGAAGATTTGCCAGTCGACGAATATTGGAACTTAATGTTTGACGAATTGGATGAGTTGAGTGATGATAGATTAATAGCCTTAGAAAACTTGATTCAACAAAAAGAAAGAATTGCCAAGTTTTATGATAGCCGAATTAAGTTCAAGGCTTTTAAACTTAATGACTTGGTTTGGAAAGTAATATTGCCAATGGATAAAAGTTATCGGGAATTTGGCAAGTGGTCCCCAAAGTGGGAAATTACCCAAGTTTTCTCTAGGAATGCTTATGCACTTGTCGACATAAATACTGGATTGAATATTATGTCAATCAATGACAAATATTTGAAATAGTATAAACTGACAATGTTCGAAGTAAAAGTTGACATAAATTGAGATAAGAAGAAAGTTTCATTGATTTGACAAAGCACAATATATTGTCGAATTACATTTTTGTCAGCTTAAATTAAATTGCGCCTAAAAACTATCTAAAGTTATGAAGATAGATTGAGCCTATCAGATAAACTCTGGTAAACTCAAAGTCTTCTCCTTTGCTTTCTTCGACAATGCCATTGACTCCCTCAATTTGTTGAGGTTTCATTCCCACTTGATGAGGCTTTATCTGTTTCATATGTCGAGGGTGCGCAAAGTGCAAGGGAAGAATCTGGCACAAGCAGATATCACCATCATTTAGTCCAGAAGGTTGTTGTTGCTTATTGTAACAACCCGATGTTTTGATAACAATTATATAGGTTTAAGTTTAAGTCCTAAGGATTATTTAGAGGATTAGAATTGATAAGAGATGGTTAAAGTGTTTCAAAACTGAATTTTTAAGGAGATAATCAATTATCTTGCTTGGCATAATCGATTATAGGTTCTCTGGAACAACAAACTGACCAACAGAAAGCAGATAATCGATTATTTATGCAGCCATAATCGATTATTTCAGTCATAATCAATTATTCACTCCTCATAATCGATTATGAGTGTCTGGAAGTGAAAAACCATGACCAGGTTCAGTCATAATCGGTTATATTTTAAGCCATTATCGATTATGACAGCAAATTTTCTATAAAAACCCAGTTTCGGACCAGAAACGCAAAAAAATGGGTCTAGGGTTCCAAAAACTAATTTCTTGAGAGAAAGAAGGCCAAAATGAAGGAAAATACATGGGAAATGAAGGAAAATCAAGGAAATCAAGAAGAATCAAGCTATTTTGGAGGTTGAAGAACAAATAGATTGAGGAAGAAAAGAAGAAGATGAAGAGAAGGAAGATATGCAAGAGTTCAAGATCTTCATAAAAGGTGAGGAAATACAATCTTAAAACCCCTCTAAGTTATTGAAGGTTATATGGAATTGATGGTTAAGGTTGTTAGATTATTGATGATTTTGAAACTTTTTACATGCATGAGGTATATTTTCAAAGAATATGTTTTGAAGGATGATTGTGAATCATTGATCCATGTTGTTGATTTATTGATAATTATGAGAAGAAGATATTATAAGAGAGTTCTAGGAACATTTATGCTCTTTCAAGTTATCCTTTTTGGGAGAATAGTTGAATGCACATAACGTGTTTGATGAAATGCTTGAACCAATATCTTGTTGTTTTTGAGCAATTTGCTAGATATTGGTCAAGTGTTATAGTTATTTGGAACGCTAAAGGTTTATGTTTTTACGAAAGACTTTATGATCATGAACCATGGTTTTCCCTAAATGTTTATGATCATGAAGGAAATGTTCAAAATGATGTTTTGATAAATGATTTCTTTAAAGATATGAAAGGATTTATGATGTTAGTATAATGTTGAAAGTCCTTAGGGACATATGATGTTATTATGAAGTTGATGATGAATGAATGTTAAGTTAAGGGAATGTTATTATTGTGATGTTGAGGATTATTTTCATGACATTTGCATTGAGGTAAGGCAGTGGGACGCCCTGCCGGGTAGTGAGCTCACATACCAATGAGGTTGAGGATATATTCCCTATGAGTTGAGGTTATTCATGATGCTGCATTTGTGATGATGTTATAATGATATTTATGATGTTTCCTGTATTATGAAGCTATGAAGTCATTTATATGAAGTTTTCTATGTGATGATGATGTTTTATTGAAGCTTATGATGCTAAATGTTATTCATGATGTTTCACTTAAGCTTTTGATGTTATAAGATTATGATATGATATTTTATTTAAGCTTGTGCTATTATAAGGATATTTATGAGGTTTCATTAAAGCATAAAGAGTATGTTATGATAAAGTTTAAGGTAAAAGTATAAAAGTACTTTATGATGAAGTTTGAAGTAAAAGCGTACAAATATTTGATGATGAAGTACATATATTCTTGTTCTTAGTATTGATGATAGCTTGAGGGGATTTTCCGGAATTCTCCGGCTGGTTGTACTGCTGTTTTATTAAATGATTGTAATTCCTCATTGAGACGTAGTCTCACTTAGTAGTGCAACCAGATGTGGATGCAGGTTTTAGCAAGGATTAACGTGAGGAAGTGATGATGATGAATGGAAGAGCATGAGAAGTAGGTAGATGCCCATTTTGTCAAAGTTATTAAGTTTATGTTTTTTAGTATTTTAATGTAAAAATGTAATTTATTAAAAGAAAGGAGTTTGTATAAAGAGCTTTTATTAAGTTTTCAAAATCATGTTTTAAAGAATTGTATGAGGTTTTGTTTATTCTGATACACATATAATAATTAGATGCATATAATTGTTATATGTGACATAACCAAGTTGAGGTGTTACACTTATGGTGTGGTAAAGATGACACCAAGAGAGATAACCACCCTCCAGGAAGAAGATGATGGAACTGGAGCCAGGTGCACTCGTTCTGTCTCCAACATGCTCAAGCCAGAAATGTGCAGCGGTAGTCAGCTCTAGAAGCTACATTGGTTGCTGATCTCCACTGTGCACGCTACGTTGATTACTGATCTTCATTGGGAAAATGACCATCGAGACAAAGACCTTTATAATGGTTTTGAATTTCCATGGAGTTAGGTTCCCATGGTGGAAGCAGGAAACACAGAGAAGGAAGTTTGATGATGAACTTAGTCATGTTTATGCTTTGAAGTTTAAGTGTAAGCAATGTTTCAGAAAATGGAGTATTTATAGAAGCCTTGGGGGACAAAGATGGTAAATATATGGGGTTTCCTAGGTCTTGTGACTTATCATGGTATTAATTGCCATTAATTACAATTTAAGTTAAGAGTTACTTTGGGAAGTGAATTGTTTTCTTATGAGTTTAAGAAAATATTCTAAAAATGTAATGAGAATATTAACGGTTGGCCTACAAAGATATGCATCGAAAATTGAACATTGCAGAGTGAAAGATGTTCAAATTAACGTATATTTACAAGTAAAAGTGAAGTGCCAACTATTCTAAAATTAGGAATTTTTGATATCTTCCCAAGTCTTTTCCAGAGACTCTTTGTAAGCTTTGATCACCAAATATTCGGGCTCCAAAGTTGACAACTTGGTCGCAATGGTCCTAGCAGATACCCCCAGTTTCTTTGAATCATCATCAATTTGTTGAACCATAGTTCTGCTGGCTGACAACGCCTTCTCAATTTGAAGTTTTTCTACTTCTGCTGAGATAAGAGCGGCCTTTAAGTCAGTGATTCTTTTGTCAACTGCCGATTTAATTTTGATTTTGTCAGAAATAACATGAATCTCTTTATCGCTATTGGTCTTCATGGCACGCAGAGTGCCCAATAACTCATCCTTTTTGGTTTCTTCAGCCTTAAAAGGAGTCATAACATTATGGATGGTTGACAGCTTGCTTGTCAAACCATTAAAAAATTCTTGAACAGAAACTAGTGTACCCCTACTTGAGGCTGGCATATTATGTTTGATGGGATCAAGTTGTTGAAGGAGGTTGGCCATGTTGGAACGCAGATCTGAGTTCGAAAATAGATCTTGAATTGAGTGTTGGAAAAGGGACCTGAGATCTTGCATAAGTTTGACAGCTTGAGAATCGCTCGAATCTTGCCCTTGAAAGTTGGTTGATTGGGCAGATCTTGATGAACTCTTATGACCAGCTTCTGATAGTAGGTTAATAAGATTTTCAAGCTCAGGCTCGACAATTTTTTTTATTTCGACAATAGGTTGTGGAATTTCTGTCGAAATAGGAGGAGTAGGAAGATTGGCCGAAGTTTCGCCTAAGAGAATCCCAACATTGTAAACAGAAGCAGGAATCTCAAGAATAGTAGTTGTAGGTTGGTTGACAAGAATTTCAGCTGTATCTTGCCTTGGTGGAGATGAAGTGGTTTGAAGGCTTTGATGTTGATCAGCTTGATCACTGGGATTGTTGACAGCAGTGTCAATGACCATTGCATTCAAATCCTGCAAACATATATCTATTTTATTAAGTTTTGTCATAAACAGAGGATGATAAATTATGATGGAATTTAGACAATATTTCAAATACCTTGGGAATTTCAACTCGATCGTTGGAAGGCTGGAAAGAGGCATCAGCGGATTGGGCCTCAGTGTCATCTTTGTTTGGTCCAACGTATGGCGTTGAAGCAGTTGGATTCCAACCAGAAATTGCGAGTTCCTGTTATTTAAAAGGAAGTTAGCCATGTGTCGGAATGATAAAATAAACAAAGCCAAACGAAGATGACCTGATCAGAGCCTAACGCAATAGAGTCCGGATCTCTGGGAATTTTTGACATAGAGGCAGGGGAAGGCGTTGTCTGACATGACGAACATGGAGCGATTAAAGTGACTTATTTCATGCTGATGTTATGAAATATAAGCTAAGGTTTTAGCATATGTATACCTTAGAAGCAGGGGCATGAGAGGCATTGGAAGAACCAGATTCTAAGCCAATGACCTTTGACAGAGATACCTGATAAGAAGAATGATTAGAAAGAAAACAAGCATATAAAAAAAGAAAAAGAATGATTATGAGTAAGTTACATACTACCACTTTGGTCGGACGACCAGAAGGTGTCGACTTGCTTTGCTTAACTCTTTTTGAAGAAGTTTCAGAAAGAGATGAAGCTTCCTTCCTTTTGCCAACCATTTTTATCGGTTGTTTTGTTTTGGCTTGGGGCTTGGGAGGCTTCGCCGAGCTGACAGTCTTGGCTTTGGAAGTCTTTTTCTTTTTGGTTTGGATCTCCTCTGTTTCTTCATTTTTTTCAATCTCTTCGGCCTCGGCAGCATCAATTTCTTTGCTGGATGGTTTACGAGCTAATGGAGGATTTGCAGGTTGGGCTGAAAAGAAAATGCCTCAATAAAGTTAGATGAGATTAAATATGTCAAATTTGACATGTGTAAGAAAAAGGAATTAAGCGAGATACCTTTCTGGATGAGATGACAAAGCAATGGTATTTTTTGGAAACCATTGACCAACTTGGGCAATCCCATGAGCGGAGGTAACCCTAGTGGATTTCTCGAAAGGGTCATAAGGTTTAGACACACTATCATGAACTATGAAATTACCTTTTCTCGTAGGCTTGCCAGGAAATACATCAGCCAAACCATGACGAGCACATGGGAATGAGACAGGTTTTGGAAATGGAATCTTTTTAGTAAGCATTCGAGAATAATGGTCGGATTGAGCCAATACAGCATAAGTCTGTTTGACTCATTCTCGTCATGTTTTCGTTTAAGTTCGGCAATGATTTCGTTGGCATGTTGAATCATGTCATGGGGGCATAGTGGATTCCATTTGATTTTGTAGAACTTTTCAAAAGCACGAATTTCTTTAGCATGCTCACCTAGAAGTTTTGTTGCTGGGTCGATTTCCTGCAAAGAAGCATTACTGTCATCAGCATCATCATCATCATCAGATGGAAAAGGGGAATCATCAATCCTGTCGAAGTCCGCAGATTTGGCAGAACTTCTTGGTAGTAGTCAGACCACCAAGTCAAGAACTTTCGGTGACACCTTGGAAAGGAGAATAGTCGACAAGCTGAAAATGGGCTTTCCTCTCTTTGTTTGATTTGCAGATGGTTTTGAACCTTCCAGATCCGGGACATAAGCATCAATGATGTGGTCTTTGTGGTCATTTGAATATGGAGCAGGAATAGATTGAAAAAAACCCATCTGACGAGCAACTGCATTGGGAAGATGGATATATATGTAATCATTTTTCTGCCCGGGAACATCCATAAAAAGGATCCGTCGGCATAAAAAAGCTACCCAGATACAGTGGTTCTCTCGAGAGGCAATTTTTTCTGTTTGGATTATTGGACGGGTAAACCACTCAAGGCCATATCGGCACTCCACAAAAGGGGCAAAGTTGACGCGTTCATAAGTTGAGGAGATGGAATGAAATATTTAAACCAATGAATGAAATTGGTTGTTTCATCTCTTGATGAAGATTCTGATGACAGGTAACAAAGGTGGGGACCATATGTAACATCTTCTAGATCTGAAGGGGGATTGAAAGCTAAATACTTGTCCAGGATAGCATTCCGCCACAATTGAAGTAGCCAAATAGGGCCATTGATATTATTTCTTTCTTACTTTTTAATATCTTTCACCATGATAGCCATGCTATTATAGAGGTTGGCTAAGAGACATTGCCCTAAGGCCAGTTGGGTGCCTTCATGAAGAAGATTAGCAAGCTTTTCCAGGGCTTTGTCAATGGAGAAAATTTTGACTCCAAAAATATAAGCCGACAACCATAAGAGCAAGAAAGCAATATGCTCTTCGTCAGAAACCTCTTCTGTTTCTCGACGGTAATGGATGACAAAAGAGGTAAAAGCCGCTTTGCGATACACTTTATGAAGGTTCTGAGGAGCTATATTGGGGTGGATAACTTTGAAGTCAGGACGAAGGCCTGTGATAGTTGACATATAAAATAGTGTTAGACCCACCATTCCATAACGGAAATGAAAATTGGCAGTAGTTTTTTGTTCCAAAAAAAACAGAAGCGCCAATCATAGTGGTATCTACTGGTTTTAGATGGGTTGACAGGTATAAAATTTCATAAATTCCAGCTTGTTTCCAAATGTGTTCCTTATGAGGCTTCAGCCTTTTATACCAAGATTCGAAAAGAGCAAACTTGGAAAGGGGAAACCTAAACATTCTATGTTTCTTCTTAAAATTATTAATAGTAAGAGAAGGATAAGAAGCAAGAATGTGTTCATCTGGAAAAGTTTCCGAAGTAAGCATTGGCCCCAGAAATGCAGGTGGGGGATTAAGAGGCAATGAAGGATTAGGGATTGAATGAATTACCTGGGATTCATTCCATAAAATGGTGTTGTCGAGAATAGGTTCAGGAACAGAAGGCTGAACTTGTGCTTTCCCTTTAGCTAGATTTTTCTTTGTTGAAGTTGCCATTGAAGTTGCAAAATCGCGTATGCAAAGCTCAAAGAGGAAGAAGATGAACAGTGAAGGGGTGTTTTAGCAAGTGAGAGTAAAAATGAGTTTTTTACTCAGAAAGCTTGTTAAGTAAGGAACACGATTTCCTAAAAAGTAACTGTTGAAAGCCACTAACTCATGATGGCTATTTTTTAGGGAATAGTAACCATGCCAGAGGGAGGTGTCCTATTAAGGAAACGGTTTAAAAAGAAATTGAAGGATGAAGTTGAAAGATTTTCATAAGTTTTGCCTTTCTCCTCATAACTTCGTATGACAAAACTTGGAGGGCATTTGTTGGATAAGAATTTTAAGAATTCCCAATTTTTGTCGGTTCGACAAAGGCAGGTTTATGAAGTTATAAGAAAATGGCTAAGTCCAAAAGTTGACAAGAATCCCATTTGGTCAACAAATGGATTAGTGTCGGAAAACAAATGACGAATTGATGAATCCAGAGAAATGTCTAAGTTAAAAAGTATGACAGTCAGTTATCAAGGATGACATGACAGACAACAAGACCGTCGAAGACAACAGAGTTGACACGGAAACGGTTCAAGCAAATTGGGCAGTTTGAAGAAGTTGTTGTCAAAGTAGTTTAGATTTTGAATGTAGAAAACTGTCGCACACGTGGCAGATAGTTAAGTAGGAAGTTAGAATTAGAAGTTACTTTCACTTGTCTATAAATAGTAGAATTTACGATGTAATAAAGGTTGGAAACTTGAAACATTCTGCACGTCTCGATCGCGTAGCAGACTGACGGATTAACTCAAGTACTCCTTCCACCCCTTTGTCATACTTCAATACAATTTCAATACAATTTGTATTCTTCATTTCAAGTTCTTGTCAACATTTTTCTAGATTCATTTTGTCCTTATATTTACCTTTTCAAGTTCTTTATCTTTACTGCCATCAATTCAAGATGGCGGATTTGTATTGAGTTTTCTTTATGGAAATGCGTTTTTTCTGTCAACTTTCATTATTTTCTCAAGTGCGTATTTTGGTATGAAAACTTTTCTTATTAACCTTTTGTCTGTTTTGAACATTAGTTGACGAATGTGTTTAAAGTTATACATTTTTACTTGTCTTTTACTTGTCAATTTAGAGGTAATTCCACCCTTTCTTTTAATTTTGTATTTATTGTTCTTATTGTTTAGTTCATGTCTTATCAGTTTCTTATGTAAGTAGATAAAAGTCATTGCCATTATACTCATAATTTCGTTATGTCAAATTTGTATTGTGACATACATCTTTCTATAAAATCACTGACAACGAGATTACCGCATAACTCGTAGAAGTCCCACAATTTCCTGATCTTTTACTTTTTATTATTTGATTTCGTCGAATTTGGACACCACCAAAAAACCGAGTAAACAAATTGGCACGCCCGGTGGGACGAGTTTAGAGTAACTCGTACAATGTCACGAACTCTGACATACAAATTTATTGCATGCGTCTACAGAGTGGGAGAGTGATTCAAACATCATCTATGTCCCAAAACTATGTAAATATGAGTAGTGCAAGTAATGCAGGCGTAGTAAGCACTAACGCCGTTGTGTCGACAGTGGATGCTAACCCTGTAACCACTGCTACACCAGTTGACAATGTTCCTGTAACCATAGTTAATGCTATGAATGCGGGAAATAGCAGCACTAATAGTTTAACTGCGGGAAGAGGCGTATCCTACGCTCAAGTCTTAAATTGATCTGACGAAGTTGGCCCAGGATCACTCCCGTCACCAAATGGTTCCCCAGTTATACAACAAATAAACCCACAAAGTATTGGATTATCTTCACGAAGTGTTGTACACTCAAACCCAAGAGGAACTACACAACCTCTGCAACAACCTTTGTATGGAATGCCTTATGGTTCAACTACTGTCAACCCAAATACCCTATTTGAGTACGTACCATATCCAAATGGAGTAACGACGGCTGCCCATACATCTGGACAGGAAGGACCGTCGACTAGGGGGCAAATCCCCAGTCAAGGGAATGCAGTAACAGGATCAATGGTAGTGACCCATACTCGACAAGATCGTCCATTGGTACGGCCACAAGTATCCCCACTTAGGCAGCCACCCGCACAAAATATGGTTGGACTGTCAGAGGCTATGTTCGATATCAAATAGATTCCGGTAACTCTGACATGATGAAATCATTTGCCCAACAAATGGGTATAGTGATTACGCTAATAATAAAACCCATATACTTGAACCAACTTAGACCATCTCCAACGATGATTCTTACATGAGTTCTTATTTGCAAGAACCGGTTCTTACAAGAACTTACATTGGAGAAGGGTGACATGGATGTCATGTTGTAGAACCGTTCTTCTATAAGAACCATTCTTGCCAATAAATTTTTTTGGGCAAAACAGAATAAAATTAAAAATAAAAAATAAATTAATTTTTGAAGTTGAAAAAAGTAAATAAAATTAAAAATATATAAGTATGTGGGGTCAATTATGGGACCCACTTAAAGCAAGTTAAGAACCCAAATTATGGTTTTTTTACATTGGAGTGAAAATATATGAAAGTTCTTAAATTTTATGTGACATTAATAGGCCTACAAAATGGGAATTAAGAACCAAAGTGACGTTCTTCCGTTGTAGATGCTCTGCCATTGATAAAATAAATTTGTTTCTAAAATAGGTATAAAAAATACATTTGTTTTAATTTAATAAATAATAAAAGGTTAAATTACTCTTTTAATCCCTCATTTGTTTTAAAATATTCAATTTGGTCACTCTATTTTAAAAATGTTCAAATTATCCCTCAATTGCCAAACATTAAACAATGTGGTTCTTCTATTAATTTGACTCTCGTCGAAAAACATGTCAGAATCTAGAAAAACTTCATCAATTTGATCCCTCATTTATTTTAAAATATTCAATTTTAGTCCAAAAATATATGAGCAATAGTTTCTAATATTGATCTTGATGTTTAGTCTTTTCATCGTATTTTTTCCATTAAAAGGGAGTAACAAAGGCATCCCCGCCTCATTAACAGTGTGCTCGTTTTATTCATTAATTAAGTAGATGAATGATAATTGTACAATTTTTTTTTTCATCCGGTTGTTTGGTACTCAATAATGCACCCTCTTTTAAGCACATGGATCATAGGGTATATAATACACTAAGAAAAATGTTATTTTGAATCCCCATATTTGACAACTACGGGACAACTATGGTGCTGTAGTGCTACTGTAGTGTCACTGTTCAAATTTTTTTTTTTATACAAATTTTGACCTTTAAATTTTTTTTTAAAATTTAGCTTTTTTGAATACTAACATTTTTGGTTAATTACGTGTAAACATCTGGTTAATTCGGTTCATTATATGGTTAATGGGTCATCCTAAAGCTTACAATCATTTTCCACAATCATGTAAATATTTGGTTAATCACGTGCAAATATCTGGTTAATTCAGTTCATTATCTGGTTAATGGGTCATCCTGAAGCATACAATCATTTTTCATAACAATGTAAATATTTGGTTAATCACGTATAAATATTTGGTTAATTCAATTCAATATATGGTTAATGGGTCATCCTGAAGCATACAATCATTTTCCATCATTGTACATACATTAACCATATAATGAACTGAATTAACCAGATATTTGCACGTGATTAACCAAATATTTACATGGTTGTGGAAATTGATTGTAAGCTTCAGGATGACCCATTAACCATATAATGAACTGAATTAACCAGATATTTGCACGTAATTAACCAAATATTTACATGGTTGTGGAAAATGATTGTAAGCTTTAGGATGACCCATTAACCATATAATGAACTGAATTAACCAGATATTTGCACGTGATTAACCAAATATTTACATGATTGTGGAAATTGATTGTAAGCTTCAGGATGACCCACAAAAATGTTAGTTTCAAAAAAGCTAAATTTTTTAAAAAAATTTAAAAGTCAAAATTTGAAAAAATAAAATAAAAAATAAAAGCGCTACAGTACCGTAGTTGTCCCGTAGTTATCAAAAATAGGGAGTCAGAATAACATGACTCATACACTAATGAAGGACCAGAAGTAGGGGATCACATGTTTAAGGGATCAAACACCCTTCCACTTGAATCAACTTACATTGATAAAATAAATTTTTTTTATCAATAAATAAATTTGTTTTTAAATTAAATATAAAAAATACATTTGTTTTAATTTAATAAATAATAAAATCCCTCCATTAAATATTCCTTTAATAACTATGTGAGCGTGTCTGGTGGATCCCATTCACGTGGAGTTACATAAATTTCCAGTTAACGTAAATGCTTGATGGTACGAAGGTTTTGGTACGATTATTTTCTACCGTCGATCTTGATTTTGAGTCTTTTCTTTGTACTTTTTTTGCATTAAAAATGTTAGATTGGAGAACTGAAGAATCCATGTGGTATTGATCAATCTCAGAAATGAGATAATGAATTGGATTGAAAGAATTAACTTTACATTTACAAATATATATGCAAAGACAACTTGCATAATTAGCTTAACTGGCAATAACTGCCTCTAACTAGAATAACTAACTCTTAACTAACTCTTAACCGTAATACTCCCCCTCAAGTTTGGAGCATAGATATCTAATGCACCTAACTTGGCCATCAAAACTGAAAATTTACAAAAAGGGAGTGCTTTGGTAAACATATCAGCTAACTGTTGCTGAGTGGGGAGGTAGACCAGCTTGATGAAGCCCGAATTGACATGCTGCCTTATGAAGTGACAGTCAATGTCTATATGTTTTGACCTCTCATTGGAAGTGGGATTAGCAGCCAAGTGAATAGCAGACTTGTTATCGCACATGACCATGATTGAAGGGATGCTAATCTGGAAGCACCTTAAAAGTTGTTGCAGCCACAAAAGCTCACTTGTGAGAGATGCAAGTGCCCTGTACTCTGCCTCTGCAGAAGATCTAGCAACTGTAGGTTGCTTCTTAGACTTCCAGGAGATTAGGGATGAGCCTAAGTATACACAGAAACCAGTGGTTGATTTACGAGTCACACTGCAACTTCCCCAATCCGAGTCAACATATGCAGCTAATGTGGTATTTGGGTTAGCTGAGAAAAAAATTCCTTGGCCTGGAGAGGTTTTCAAGTACTGAAGAACATGATGGAGAGCCTTTAAATGAGGTGTTCTAGGCTTTGACATGAACTGACTTAGCTTGTTGACAGCAAAGATGATATCGGGTCTGGATATGGTAAGGTACATTAGCCTACCAAGCAGTCTTCGATACTGAGAAGCATCACTGAGTGACTCACCATCTGTCTCATTTAACTGAAGATTGGCTTCCATAGGTATGTTGGCAGGTTTGGAATTGGTGAAGCCAGTATCTTCAAGAAGTTCTAGAACATACTTTCTTTGGCTAAGGTGAATCCCTTTGGAAGAATTTGCAATTTCCAGGCCTAGAAAGTATTTTAAGTTTCCAAGTACCTTCAATTTGAATTGATGTTGGAGACCTTGGATGGCTTGACTGATTAATGATTGATTAGGTCCAGCAATGATAATGTCATCAACGTAAACCAATAGTAGGAGAAGTTGATCACCTGAGCCTTTGAAGAATAAAGAATAATCTGCAGTGGATTGTTGAAATCCAAGTTTCAGAATTGCAGTGGAGAACTTATGGAACCATTGTCTTGAGGCTTGTCTCAAGCCATACAAGGATTTGTGCAGTTTGCACACTGCATGCTCCCCCTTGTTGGAATAGCCTAAGGGTAGGTCCATGTACACTTCCTCAAATAAATCGCCATTGAGGAAGGCATTATTAATGTCAAGTTGGGACAAATGCCATTTCCTTTGAGCTGCAACAGCAAGGAGAACTCTCACAGTGGTTAACTTTGCCACTGGAGAGAAGGTGTCCATGAAGTCAATTCCCATCTGCTGAGTGAAACCTCTAGCTACCAAACGGGCTTTATGCCTTTCAACAGAGCCATCCGAGTTATATTTGGTCTTAAAAATCCACCTACATCCTATAGTTTGCTTTCCAGGAGGTAGAGGAACCACAGACCATGTATGATTAGCCTCCAAGGCTTTGATTTCATCTGTCATAGCTGCCCTCCACTGTGGGAACCGAACTGCCTGATGATAATATTGTGGTTCGTAGTGAGAATCCACATTGGCAATGAAGGAATGATAATGGGAAGATAGGTTAGCATAGGAGATATGCTGGTGTATAGGGTAAACTGAGTGATGGACATAGTCATGAAGATATGTGGGAGGGTTGTGTGGCCTAGTGGACCTGCGAGTTGGAATTGGTGCAGGTTCAACAGGATTGGGTATGTGATGAGGGGGTTCAGGTTGAGGTTCAGGTGTGTCAGGTGGAGGGTCATTATATGGTGGTTGTGGTGCATGGTTGGGTTCAGGTTGGACAGCCAAGGGGTTCACAGGATTTGGAATTACTTCATGAAGAGGTTTTGGCAGCACAGTGGAGTGAAAAGGGTCCGGTGCTGTGTCAAGGGCAGATGTCTCAAATGGAAATTGTTTTTCAAAGAAGGTAACATCTCTAGAGATGACAAACTTCCTGGTAGTAAGGTCATAAACCTTGTAACCTTTATAGCCAGGTGGATATCCCATGAAAACAGCAGGGAATGATCTAGGAGAAAACTTGTTTCTCTGATGAATTGGGACAGCAGCAAAACACAGGCAGCCAAACACTCGGAAGGCATTGTAATTAGGTAGTTTGCCATAGAGCAATTCATAAGGAGAAGCATTCTTCAAAGAGGGAGATGGGACCCGATTGATCAAGAAAGTGGCAGCAATGGCACACTCACCCCAGAAGTGGATTGGGACCTTGGATTGGAACATCAAGGACCTGGCCACATTCAACAGATGTTGATGTTTCCTTTCAACCACAGAATTTTGTTCAGGACGATAAGGACAGCTGAACTGATGCAGGGTGCCCTGATCTTGTAAGAATGCAACCAATTGGAGTTCCTTAGCATTGTCAGACCTGAGTTGCTTAATTGGCCTGTCAAAGTTAGTCTTGACATAGCTAAAGAATCTCTTAATGATGAAAGGAGCCTCAGATTTATGTTGTATCAAATAAAGCCATGTAAATCTAGTACAATCATCTACAATGGTCAAGAAAAATCTCTTACCATCATAGGTGGGATGATGATAAGGACCCCATATGTCCACATGAACAAGATCAAATGCTTGTGCAGAGTAGTTGTTATTGGAAACAAAAGAAAGGCGTCTAAACTTAGACAAAGGACAAATCATGCAATCATTGCAAGAAGAAGAAGGTAAAGGCAAATCAATTTTATTGCTGAACAGTTTTAAAACCTTTTCTGAGACATGGCCTAGCCTAGCATGCCATAAGGCATGATCAAGGGACCTATCAATGGACCTAGAATTATGTGTAAAACTACATACATGTGAAGAATGTGTATTATTGACAGAAACTAAGGAATTTTTATTGTTTTGCTGAAGAACATAAAGGCCTTGGTGAAGCTCACCCTTGCCAATCGTCCTCGGGTGCTGTGCAACCTGGATTTCGAAGGAAGACTTGTTAAAGATGACAGAAGCATCATTATAACAAAGTAAACTACTAATAGAAAGAAGATTTACATGAAAGGAGGGAATGTAAAGAACATTTTGCAAAATCAACAAAGGATTTAGTTGCACAGAACCAATACCTAAAACTGGAACTAAAGATTGATTTGGTAAGGTGACAAATTTATTGATGACAGAATGGAAATCAAGAAAGACATTAGAATGACATGTTATGTGTGAAGTGGCACCTGAATCAAGTATCCAACAATTTGAATTCTTGAAAGAAGAATGTAAAATGGAAAGTGTAATACCTATGGACATATTACCTACGAAGGGATTAATTTGATCTTGGCCATTGGACACAGGAACCCTTGCTAGCTGTGCCTGAAGCTTAGCAAGAATATGCTGACATTGCTGGGGAGACCAGTTTTGGATCATCAGTATCCATTACTTGGTTTACAGAAGTGGTGGCTTGATGCTTTTTGTGGCCAGGAGGATAACCGTGCAGCTTGAAGCACTTATCCTTGGTATGCCCTGTGATCCCACAATGAGCACAAATGGGCCTATCTTTCCTCGGATTTTTACCCTTGTATTGAGAAGAGGACTGAATAGCATAAGCAGCTTCAGGTGGAGGGGCGAGTTGCAAACCAACTTCCCTCTGAGTTTCATCTTGAACAAGTATTGAGAAAACCTGATCAATTGGAGGAATAGGTTTCATCATAAGGATCTGGCCACGAGCATGCGAGAATGACTCATTGAGTCCCATGAGGAAGTTCATGACAAATTCATCTTGAAGGAAATCGATTAGAGGCTGAACACCTCCACAGTGACAAGTGTGAACAGGCCTGTATTCACCGAGTTCTTCCCATAAGCTTTTGAACCTGGTGAAGTACGCACTGATTGTGCTTGAATCTTGAGTACAATGGAGAAGAGCCTTTTTCAATTGAAAAATTCTTGGTCCATTTTTCTGAATGAAGCGATTTTCAAGATCCTTCCAAATTGCTGCAGAGGAGGTAGAGTAAATCACACTTGTGCTGATTTCTTTAGTGACGGAATTGAGGATCCAAGAAGCAACGATGCTATCGTTGCGTTTCCATAGACGAAAATTCTGAGGTTCTTGAGGTGGAGGTTGAGGAACAGAGCCATCAACGAATCCCAATTTGTTCTTACCATCGAGGGCAAGAATCATCGAACGGCGCCAAGTGAGGTAATTGCTACCATCAAGAGGCTGTGAAACAAGAACCAATCCAGGAAGGTCTGAGGAATGGATGAAGAGAGGGTTTTGTTCTTCCATGGCGAAGAAGAAAGAAGGGAAATTAGGGTTTCAGAGGAGAGGATCGAAGAAGAAGAAAGAAGAATGTGTTGCGGAAGCTTAAAGGTAAACAACTGATACCATGTTAGATTGGAGAACTGAAGAATCCATGTGGTATTGATCAATCTCAGAAATGAGATAATGAATTGGATTGAAAGAATTAACTTTACATTTACAAATATATATGCAAAGACAACTTGCATAATTAGCTTAACTGGCAATAACTGCCTCTAACTAGAATAACTAACTCTTAACTAACTCTTAACCGTAATAAAAAAGAGTAACAAAGGCATCCCCACCTCATTCGTAGCTAGTGTGATGGCTTTAATTCATTAAGCAGATGAATGATAATTGTACAATTTTTTTTCATCTTGTCCTTTCATACTAAATAGAGAAATGATTTTTAAACATAAAAATGATATAACAATTTTTGACAATAATTTGGATGGTAAACACGGTTCAAATACATAGTTAATCGCATTTAGTTGATGGTTAATATATATAACAAGGTGTCGCAACTCAATAACGATCCATTCAACATAATTAACCACGATTTTGAACATCATTAACCAAGATTTTGAACACCTGAAAATCGTGTACGTGGTTATTGACATTCAAAATCATGGTTAATTACGTTTAATGGATGATTATTGAGTTGCAACACCTTGTTATATACATTAATCATCTACTGAATATAATTAACCACATATTTAAATTGTGTTAACCATCCAAATTGTTATCGAAAATTATTGTCTCATTTAGGTTGTAGTAAATAATGCCCCTCGTTAAGCACATGGATGATAGTGTAAAATGAACTAGGACCAACAACCCATTATTATGAAAATATAATAGAAGAAAATATGTTCTTATAAATGGGTTACTTACTACATGGTTCAGCAAAAGTGGGAAGAAAAAAAGCCACAAGCCAGGATGAAAATAGTTGAAGTTATGAGAGTAGCACCAGCTTTGGAATCAGATAATTTACAAACTCAAACATCACTTCCTCTCACTTTCTTTGACATTCTTTGGTTAAGACTCCCTCCTGTTGAACGCGTTTTCTTCTATGAATTCCCGCACCCAACTCCACTCTTCTTTGAAACCGTTCTTCCAAAACTCAAAGAGTCTCTTGCTATTGCACTTGGCTACTACTTTCCTCTTGTTGGCCACCTCACTTGGCCCGTTGACTCCAACAAACCCATCATCGAGTACAACCAAGGTGACACAGTTTCCCTCAATGTAGCTATATCTGATGCGGATTTCAACCATCTTGCTGGTACCGATCTTTCTGAAGCAGCAGAAATTCGCCACCTCGTACCCCAGTTGACCATATCGCATGAACAAGCTACTGTTTTGTCTCTCCAGGTGAAGCACGGAACATACTTGCTACTGTTAGTACTTAGAAATATATTTTGTAAAATTAATTATGTATACATATTTTTTTCTCTGTTTGTAAAACATCTTGTGAATTTTTTTTATATAGTATGACTTTTAAGATAGTTATACTAAGTGTCAAACATTTTTAAATATACGATAAGTTATAATCAATTGACAATATATAAAAAAAAATCTTTATATTAATAATACATACAAATTAAATTTATAAAAATAAAATTAACTAAAATGTTTCCCAAATAATTCAATAATGTCAAGGAGTAAAATTCTTATCTTTACAATTACAATTCTCTAATTTCTATGTTAGTTTCTTTTTCTCTTCAATAAAAATTGTAAAATTAAGCTGTTAGATTAAACTAAATTTATAGTTATAAATTAGTGTAAAAGTCAACTTCAACCGTTGGTGTCAACGAATCCTATCCCCATTAAAAATGTCTAATACATGTATATATGCTTTTATATATTTGGCTTCATGAGATTTTTTTTTTCTTTTTTGAATCGGTCCCTGCTACAGGTCACTCTATTTCCAAACTCTGGATTTTCCATTGGAGTCACCTCGCACCATGTTGTTATGGATGGGAAAACTTCAACATCGTTTATCAAATCATGGGCTTATCTTTGCAACAGACTAAGTGAACCACCATGTTCATTACCACCAAAACTGAATCCTTTCTATGATAGGGATGTAATAAAAGACCCCAATGAATTGGTTGCAAAATATGCAAGTGATTGGTTAAAGCAAGGTGGACCTAAGAATAGAAGCCTCATGATTTGGAATCTAGAAGTTCCAGAAGGGACCACTAGAGGCGTCTTTCATTTGTCTCAACCAAATATTGAAAAGCTCAAGCAGTTGGTATTGGCCAAAGTTTCAAATCTGGGTCCGAAACCGAAATCTGGGCTGCAACGTGTTGGTTTCGGCAAAGAAAAGCTTCACTTGTCAACGTTCGTAGTATCTCTTGGCTATGCATGGGTTTGTAGAGTGAAAGCTGAGGGATCTAAAAGCAAAAATGTTGGGTTAGCTTTGAATATCGATTGCAGGCCTCGCTTAGAGCCACCTATTCCTCCAACATATTTTGGAAATTGCATTGGTCGCAGAATCCTAGCTGTTGAAACAAGAGAGTTATTAGGGGAAGATGGACTAATTGTAGCAGTGGAAGCAATAAGTGCAGCTTTGGAGACTCTGAATGATGGGGTGTTGAGTGGAGCAGAAAGTTGGTCATCAATGTTGCATGATGGTTTAAACAGTGATAAGAAGGTAGTTGGAATTGCTGGGTCACCAAGGTTTGAGGTTTATAGCAGTGATTTTGGGTGGGGAAGACCAAAGAAGGTGGAGGTTTTAGATGATAGAACAAGAGCTTTTTCTCTCGCTGATAGCAAAAATGGTGATGGAGTTCAGATAGGTTTTGTGTCCAATAAAGCAGCAATGGAGGCCTTTGCTTATCTCTTTGTCAAAGGTCTTGCCTCTTGAATGTTGAATCCTACCCTAGGATTTTTACACCTTGTTTTAGGTGTGTGTTTGGATGAGAGTTTGATAAAACTGATTTTGATTGGAATTGATTTTGTAAAATTGATCTGATTAGAATTGAGTTTAAAGTGAAGCGATTTACGTTTGCATGTTTTTATTTTGAATGCAAGTTTAATGTAAAATTTAGTGTAAATTTTTTAACTTAAAGTAAAAGCTACTTTTTATAGCTTCTAGTTAAAATTGCTTCTGAAGGCAAAATCAATTTTATCTGACAGTAATCAAACACCTCATTTTTACTAAAATCACGTTTGACAGGGGCAGAATCCATTCTAGATATTTCAAACGTGAAACCAAACACACGCTACATCATTGTTTAGGCATGGTTACATAAATTTATGATTAATCGCATGTATTTGATGGTTAACTTATTGCTTAATACATATATGGGTAGTTAATGGATAGCCATATATCTAACATATTATGATTAATCACTAATTTATACATAATTAATCAAGTCTAAAATTTATACTGGCGCTAACATAGTATGATCAATCACTAATTTAGTGTAAGTTTGGTTAATGGTATATTCGAGCCCAGTCAGTTCTTAACAATAGCTCTTTTTAAATTAATACCAGTGCGTGCTTTGGGCCTATTAGTTCATGCCTTATTTGTCTTCAGACAACATTCCAACTTAATCATAGTCGTTGTCGTTCTGATAGTATAAATACCTATTTATAGTAGATTAGGGGATTGTGTGGGGGCTATGGAGACCTTTGGAATAGTCAGGCGGGGATCCTGTCAATGACTCGGTGGTCAGCTGCATTTTGCCGGTGGAGACTTGGACAACAAGGCTATCTTGACACTCCACTAAACTAAATTTTATTCAGAATTAAAGTACTCTCTACATAAAAGTGCCAAGGAGATGACAGGTAGTGGACTCCAATGCCGAGGGCTTGTGCACCGAGAGCTACACATGTTTCCTGAATGCTATCTTGATGGACGTTTGACAACAATAGTCTACTGGGAGCAAAGTTAGGTCTTGTTCTAAACATGCATTCGAGTCTCAATATTTTTATGAAACTATATATGTATTATATAGATGTATCCCTTGATATATATGTCCACTTGAATGCTTATTTGTTTACCTGCATGCCCATATCTACATTGCTAGTCTATTGTAGAATCTTACCTCCTTTGTTTGTATTTCTTTTCTCCTCCATTCCTTGGTGACAACGAATAGTTTGATTCCAATACTAATAAAGATACGAGAAGAGAATATCGAGAAGAGATGAAAGAGAATCAAGATGTCAGAGTGTAGATATCACGTGTAATTTGTTGATTATTGTTTAGAGTTAGTTGTTTAAAATACTTTTAAAATATTATTTTTAATTACCGTAATCATGAAGAAATTTATAAGCTTAGTTTTCGAAACTCAAATGTATGTAATTATTTCGCATACTTTTAAAAATCATTTTGGATTTTCGTACTTAGTTATTCTAAATTTCTAATGTATAAATAGAATTTTATTTATTTTTCTCTCTTGACAATTGATGTAAGATCACTGAGCAGATTTTTATTTGAGGAAGTTTGAAATTTATCAAAGGTTTATCAAGTGTTATTTTGACTTTATGCAAAGTTCCAATTTTTAAAGAGGTCATTTCAAAAATATTCCTAAAAATTATCCTTTTATCAAATTAATTAGTCTTAATTAAAATATGGTGTTACATGTAGTGCATCACATGGTTGATTATGCACTTTTATCGTACCACCTACGCGACGAGTTGAGGTTGTTATATAAATTTCCTACAAGGATGCCCGAAACCAATTCAACGTAAATATAGTAGTATTAGAAAATGAAACAATTATCCTTGGAACTGAGGCATGCTAAATCAGGCTGCCTCTCGGTTATTTGGCTCAGTCTAATATACTCCAACGTGGGAGTTCAGGATTAAGGAGTTTTGATCCTCTGGAGGGTATAATGGTATTTTGCAACAATAAAAAAATAAAAAAAATAAAAAAAACCCTTTCTATCTCTCAGGTCCACCAAAGCCTCCCCTCCCTCCCTCCGCCGCCGTCGTCTATTTCCTTCCTCTGCCACCGTCACCCCTCTCTCTCCCTTCACTCTTCGACAAATTCAAATATGTATCAAGCCACCATTTATTATCTACAATCCACCGCTCATGGCGTCTCTTCCACCCTCCTCTGCGGCCTCGTCACCGCCGCTTGTCTCCGTCGATTCCGTCTCTCCTCCACCCCCTCCACCCCCAGCCATCCGCCGCTGCCAACAAAGGTGAAAAAATGAGAGAGGGGAGTGAGAGAGAACCAGACGCGGTCCAGATCCGAGTTCCTTCGCTCCACCGCCTCGGACCACCAAGTTCTCCAGCAACCGCCGCAAGCAGCGATTGTGACACCCTAAACCGGGGCGCCACATTTCGTTACCCGTTGCGGAAAAATAAAATAAAAGAATTAAATTGCTGGTTGCTTCCGGTAAATGATGTTTACTTAACAAGTAAGTATCCTCAAAATGGTGGTATATTTTTTTTTTAAAAAAAAAGGACAAAAGAAACAAAGGTATTTGATGAACACTCAGCACATGAATTGTAAACATCATATATATATAATCTACCCCAGTGGGATTCAAAGTTTAGTATAGAAAATAGGGCCTGATCAGGATGGCCATTAAAGACAGAGTTACAGGACATAAAGTTAACAGCTGAAAAATAAGTAAAGCAAAATAGGGGGAGGGTCCAAAACCACGCATCAAAAGGGTGGCCCTAAGAGGCCAAATACAGTCGGACCGAGACAGACTACTCACAAAAACATACACCCCTAAGCTGGTCACTGCTAACAACTAAAAGGAAGACTCCCCACGAATACTCCCACAAGAAGAAACCCCAGGCGATGGGTCCACGACATCTCCGCCCTCATCAGGAGAGTCGAAATCATCAAAATCCGGATCGTCATCAAGTAGGTACTCCGGTAACTCCTCAAGATCGTCGTCGTGATCCAAGACATGGTATACGGGCTCCTCCTCCAAGTACTCCTCGGGATCCTCCTCCGGGTCCTCCTCAATCGGTGAAGCCGGCTTGACTCCAGGTAAGGGTACCCCTAGAGGCGAGTGTACATGTAGCTGTCCATTCCTCTGTAGCATGTGTAAGTAATACCAAGGTGGTGGGAGAGCAATCCTCCTCGTCTCAACTGTCTGAACTCTGCGGTATGGTTCACCCTCGGCATTCTTCTCCAGCGTGGTTATCGGTCCATGATAGGTAGTCGATGTAGATCCGAGGTGAATCTGCCACGCCCCGCGTTCCCCGCATCATAGAAATCTCAATCTTCGATTCCGACGTCACCAGTGGGATGTTCGGATCCATCTAAACCATAGATATACAGCGATGCCAAAAAACAAAGAGAAGTAACAAGAAGATATGCAAGAGTGTGATACCAATATATGGATAGATTACAATAACCACATGCATGGTACATGCATCACATCAACATATTAACATTTACCAAATATTAATGGATAAAAACAACAGGTATTATATCAATGGATGTCATATCCGCACAATCAGATTTTATAAAGATTATGCATGACACTTCAATATTCCGGCTCTATAAACTTAATCTCATGAGATCCCTTCATCTTTCTAAGAGTTGATCAAAACTCAAAGTTCCCATTTGGGCATCACCATCGTGACTAAAGTCCCTGTTTGGACATCACCGAAGTGACTAAAAAGTCCCTGCTTGGACATCACCGAAGTGACTAATAGCCCCTGCTTGGGTATCACCGAAGTGATTAAACTATGAGGCACGTCTGCCTAAATGCATGAATAAAACATTCGTAAATTTTCATTACTCAATCATCAATACAGGACACGTAGTCCCAGTGCTCAATCACAACACCTAAGACCGATGCCTCAGTCAAGGTTTGTGGTCATAGAAAAGATTTACCATCTTATTTCAGCATGATTAGGCCTCTTAGTCCACAACAACGAAATTATGACACTTGATCCATAATAACGAGATTAGGACTCTTAGCCCACAACATCATGATTAGGTCTTGTGGTCCACAATACTTGACACGGATCAAAGATCAACGTGTACATTACAGAATACTAGAAGCGACATCTCGCGAACTAGATTCGATTTTACTTGTTCTTACTTTTCACTAAGTGAAAATCAAATATCAAAATAAAACCTCGGTAACCTATCCAAGTTACCGGAACATTTTCGAAAGTATTTCTTTACAGGAAATATTTTCATTTGGAAAATCATTTGTAAACTATTATAAGAAATCCATTTTCTCTTGAAATCTTTTTCTTAAAAGCATCTCTATTCATGATCAAATATTTTTCAAGGCTTTTCCCTCCGTAAAACACATATTTTTCTAAAGGACATTTTAAAATGAACATTATTACTTTCAAAGTTCTCTTTGAAGCTTATTTAGGCTTTTAATCACATGATTAGTTGAGCACCAACTAACATCAGGCTTTCCAGACATCAATCAATATCATCATAACCTCAGTCAACAATATAACAATTAATATCAGTTCATAACATATATAATTCACAACACTTTAAATCAAGTAAGGATCAACTTCAAACAGCTATCACAATGGTTCAAGTATACGAATCATTCAAACTTTGATTTAATATAATAATACTATTCAAATAAATCAAGTAAACCACATACACACATGCATATCGCTATTGAATATCCCTCAGGCTGTCCCCTCTTACCTTTTGTGAAGGTAAAGGTACGTGATGCTTGAGGAAGTGTACTACGAATGACCTCGTCTACTCCGCGACGAAAGTCTAAGTTTAAGAAACAAAGCCATAAGTTAAAAGTTAACCAAGAATACTAAACCAAGAAGGTATAGGTTCGGCCATGGCATGAAATAGGGTTAAAGGTTTTCAAACAAGAATACAACTCATGGATTAATGATCCTTAAGTGTTAGAAATTCATAACCAAGGTTCACTTTACAAAGATAGAACAAAAATCTCACTAAATCCATGCTTAGGGTTTCGGCTTCTTTAGTATAAGTAGGCTAGGAATCTCCAACCCTTCTAAGCTCTTAGATTGAGTGTTAAAGGATATCAAGAAGTCTAAATTCATGACCATATTGAAAAATGAAACAAAACATCCTAGGTTCACAACCATCATAGGATAAATAGGTTAGAAATATTTAAACTTTCCAATCTCTTAGACTTAGCATCCAAAGGCATTAAGGAGCTCTAGTCCATAATCATTTTGGAAAATGAAAACAACACATCCTAGGTCCACAACCAATGTAGGTTCGGCCTTCATAGGATAAGTAGGTTAGAAATCTTTAAACTTTCCAATCTCTTAGACTTAGCATCCAAAGGTATTAAGGAGCTCAAATCCATGATCGTTTTGGAAAAATGAAAACAAAACCATCCTAGGCCACTAATACATAGTTTCGGCCTTCATTGGATAACTAGGCTAGAAATCTTTAAACTTTCCAATCTCTTAGACATAGCATCCAAAGGTATTAAGGAGCTCAAGTCTATGATCATTTTGGAAAAATGAAAACAAAACCATCCTAGGCCACTAATACATAGTTTCGGCCTTCATTGGATAACTAGGCTAGAAATCTTTAAACTTTCCAATCTCTTAGACTTAGCATCCAAAGGTATTAAGGAGCTCAAGTCTATGATCATTTTGGAAAAATGAAAACAAAACATCCTAGGTCCTAAACCATCATAGGTTCGACCTTCATAGGATTAATATGCTAGAAATCTTTAAATTTTCCAATCTCTTAGACTTAGCATCCAAATGTATTATGGAGCCCTAGTCCATGATCATTTTGGAAAAATGAAAACAAAACCTTCTTAGGCCACTAATACATAGTTTCGGCCATCCTTGGAAGAATAGGTTAGAAATCTTTGTTTGATACAAGCTCTTGGAATATGAAAGTAGAGATCAATAGAAGTTCATAGAAATTAGTTTCAACTCAAACAGAGTTTCCTATGATTTTCTAGAGATTTTAGAATTTAAAAGCTCAATAAGAATCACAGAATGTAAACTCATGAAATAAAGTAGATAACTTGAAAAAAAGCATATGAGAGTATTACCCTTGAAACTAGAAAGAAAAAGTATGAAGAACTTGAAACTTGAAAGTAAATAAAAATGGAAACTTTAAGTGTTGGAAACTTTGAAGTAAGAATGGAGAAGAAGAAGAAGGAAATGAAATAGATGAAATGAAGTGGGTATTTATAGAATGAGAGTGAGAGAGTGGCGTGAAGAGAGGGAGAAGTGAGCTTGGAGAGCAAGTTTGGAGTTTAGGAGGTGTTTGGTTGGAAGAAGTGAAGAAAAATGGGTTTTTGATTAGAACATGATATAATTTGAAAAGTGTAATGATGACACTTTTTGGTGTGTGTCATAACCCTTGTCAATCACATCCCTCATGTCACTTCACTCCTTTGGTGCTCCCTAATCTGCTCCATTTCGTATCCGATTGCACTTCCGATCGTAATTTTAGACGTTTTCGCTCGAATAAAATATTATATTATATTTTCGAACGAAAAATTTCAAAATAACCGAAGTTGAAGAATACATGATAAAAACACTAACCATCTCGTTCACGGGTCGAAATTAGGTTTTCTGCTAAGTAAACTTTTACTGTCAGTGAAAACGCAGACCGGCTTCCGTCTGAGTTTTCAACCGAAACTTTAACCGTGACTTATACGGTAGGATAACACAAGAAAATGATTTTAGTCTAGTTAAAATCATCCTCTGGATTTTAATAAAAATCAACACATATAATTATATATTTACTAATATAGAAAGACACAGAAATCAGGGCATTACAGCGATGATCGGCCACCGTCCCATCTCCGCTATGAAACCCTTCTTCTTCCTCTTCAGCAACGACGACTGGGTTGATTTCGAGGTGGTGCTTCACGGCGATGGCCGTCGGAGCGGCCTTACTGTGCTGGTGGAAGAGATGATGGCTGGGTTGAGGGAAGAGGTTCACGCAGAGGGAGGAGAAGAGAAAAGAAATAAAATTACCCATCTTACCCGTCTTCAATCTCAACCATTCAATATTTTTATTATTATATCAATGGTCAAAACTTAAGGAGGATGGATCCTCTAAGTTCTTCATGGAGGATATTAGACTGAGCCCAGTTATTTCCTTCTCCTAAACCATTTGTTGCAGTTCATGCAATTGGGAGGATAGTTGGACCATCATCGCCCTAAGCTGCCCCATCTCGAGGACATATGCATTATTTGGGCGCTTTGGAAGTGAGAAGTAGTTTTTTTTAGTCACCCCAAATTAAACATCTGTAACACGACTGAACTACTTTAGTGGTTTCAAGGCTTTGACAAGTTTTCCTTTCGACCAAAGTCTTGTATGTCCACTGTATCAGACTGTGATAATGTCTCATAATATATATAAGCTTGAAAAAATGTTAATAGTCATTATTATCATAGACAAATCACAAATAAAATCACAAAATAAAATAATATCCTACTTATACATTGGATGGCTACTTGCCGGACATTTTCATTATCAATCTCACCTGTCGTGTTCATGCGAACTGCCCTCCAGCGTGGTGCTTGGCTATGCTGATAAACTTGTGTTACCTTTTACTCTTGCTACTGCTTGAGTTATACATTGAGACATCAATTAATCAAATTGATTAAAAATCTATCTCACCATCATTTTGTACATTATGTATATATGTATACATACCGTATCTTGCTTAATACCTATATATCCCTTACACGATTTTTTGTACGGATACTCAGGATTTGTAGCTTTTTCCCAATTTTTTTGCTTACTTGCTAGACACGTAGTAATTAGATCAAGACATAGTTATTGTCATATATAAAAAAAAAAAATTAAGGATGGTTTTGAAATTGGACATATAAGTGATATAACCTGAAATTTGGTATCTTCTGTACATTGAGCTACAAAAGTTCTTCAGACATCTTCAGATATGATGTTTCTATATGATATAAGAGATTCCATAATGAGATTCCTGATATAAGAAGTTGCATAATGAGATTCCTGCCTGCATCTTTTAAACAATGTTTTGTGATGTGATCTATGAATGCTCTATGCAGTTTGTCGGCTTCATATAGTACATGATTCTGGTGTAATTCACCAACATTACCAAAAGCCTCCTGCAAAACAATATAATGAAACAATTGATGAATTAATGCAAATCTGAAAAATAATATCATCCACCACAAGTACTTGAGACAATTCTTTACTCTTCTTTACCTATATATATTCCCAAATTTGCTATTTGCCAGTGGCCAAAATTGGATTTTTCCATGTACCACAAGTAATTAAGACAGTTCTTCGGACAAGGGCCCTGATGTAACTGGTCAATTTCCCATCGTTCTTCTCAACTGGATGTCCCTTATCATTCCATTCAACCTAATAAAAATGATAAAGTATATATGTTTAGATAAGAAATCAAATCACTAAAGTAGATAAGAAATTATAACAAATTACCCGTAATTTGTCACCTTTACTTCGTGTGCGGATGATGATAAACCTTTGGTTTATCTAGTTTTATGACTAGAAAGACCACAATTTTGATACCAATTGTGCGAGTTAAATCTCGTTTTCACCCAAATTTGGCTTTATTTGTCCACAAGCAACGTTTTGAGTCTTTGAAGTATTTTTTTAGGTATTTTTACTATTTTTAAGTCAAATAAAGCACTAAGTGCTACTCTTTATTTTCAGGTTAAAATTAAAACTCAAGGAAAATTAGAAAATTGAAGAAAGCAAGCAAAATTGAAGAAATTGAAGGTCTCGCCTCGGGAGCCAAAGCTGATGCTGAACAGAAAAGGAAGACTTTCAGGCTTGCCCCGTGAGCAAAGGCTAGCCACACAAGCCAGACACTGGAAATATGAGACTGTTCTGTCTCGCCCCGCGAGACAGTCTTCACCCAGTAAGGATTCAAAATCAGAATGGAGCCAAACTTAAGTGGTCGCCCCACGAGTGTGCGCTGCCCAGTTTTCCTATAAATAACTTGTAATTGTGCGAATTTTATATCGAATCCTAGTTTCTGTGTGCTGTGTCTCGTTTAGGTTTACATACATTTTTATTAGTTTTATTTCATGTTTTCTTTTGTATTGAGTATGTTGAAGCACGCTATGAGGAACTAATCCTCTTTTCTAAGGAAGCGATGAAGCCGCTCATGATGGCATAGTGAAACAGTGATGTTTTCTACTCCCTAACTCTTAATTCTTGCTTCTTAATTCTGCTTTGTTTGTGTTAATCATATGAGCTCGCGGTTAACTAGTTAAGCATAATGAGTCCGACCGGAGATTCATGCTTTAGGACTTGAATTAACAATACAAGTTGAATATTGATAGAGATATAATAGGAGATTTATGCAATAATTATAGGGAACCAAGACCTTAATGAATCTAACTTGTTAATCTTCGAATAGAGATATAGTTGATTGGAATGCTTAGGTGTTTTCTTTTGTACTTGACTGAGACATTAGGATAATTTTGGTTTCCTGGTTGGCATGTAATTAAACCTAGGGGTAGAAAACAATCACTTGGATCTATTGATTAATTGGGTAGGTGGATTCGTAACCTTAGAACTTTCCCATTCTTAATCACAAACTCTTGATAATTTCTATTGTTTTGTTTAAACTCTTGTTTGATAATTGAAATAGATAACTGCTTGACTCTAAATAAACTTCTCTCCCTTGACTTGGCCAATCTTAACTGCTTCCTTTGAATATTGATAACAATTGGCCACCCAATCCTTGTGTTCGACCTCGGTAATTACTTATATTGATTTTTATTACTTGCTTCAATTTGGTACAGTTTCCGGAGCCCATCAAGTTTTTGGCACCGCTGTCGGGGATTGACGCAGCCAATTTTTCTTTATTTAAAGAAAATAGTTAATTTGAACAAGCCAATTTTTCTTTAATTTCTTTTTATTGTTTTTATCTCTTTGAATTTCTTTGATTTCACTTGGTCTTGGGAGTTTTTGTTGTATGCGATGTACCGTGCCACCGGAAGAATTGCTATATGACCCAGAGATTTGTAGGACCGAGAAGAGATTGAGGAAATAACTTAGAGAACAAAGGAGGCTTGAGGCATTGAATTATCTCAATCTTGAAGAGACGGCTGAAGATCAACCACCCGCTTACAAGCCCCTTTATGAGTACACCCATCCTAGCTTGGAGGATTGTGCTTCTACTATTGTGAGGCCTTAAATCACGGCTAATGCTTTTGATATCAAGCCGTCAGTTCCTCAACTGATTCAACAACATCAATTTGATGGAGGGGTGCATAAAGATCCTCACAGACATATCTCGCGTTTCTTAGAGATATGTGATATTTCAAAGTATGCTGGAGTTTCAGATGATGCATATCGCTTGTGTCTATTCCCTTTCTCTCTTCGGGATAGAGCACGCGATTGGTTGGATTTGAACATGGATCGCGGAAGCATCACCACTTCGGAGGACATGACTCATAAATTTCTCACAAGGTTCTTTCCTCCGTAGAAAGCAGCACAGTTGCAAAAAGACAATACTTCTTTCAAGCAACATGATGATGAAACTTATAATGAAGCTTAGGAGAGGTACAATGTATTATTAAGAAGGTATCTGTCTTCTTTCTTTGATTTGGTGACGAAGGTGCAAAACTTCTTCAATGGTTTGAAAGGTCGTCATCAAATGATTTGTGATGCTGTAGCTGGTGAGACACCCTGTTGTGCCCCTCTGTGCCATTAAATTAAAACCTTATTTATTAATTACTTAATCGCGTGCTTAACGTTAAAATTATATTCCGAAAATATGTAAAAATTAAAACTTAATTAGAAACTTACAGCATGAGAACAATTACAACACACACCACATATTTATAATACATACACACCATTTGTGAAAGCATCATGGTACTAAAACACTGTCTAGGGTATCCCAGAAGTGGGATACCGTGCAGGTACATACTTATTCAACTTATTAATAGCAGAAAATGTAAAATGTCTTAAGACACACTGGCCATAAACTCTCTATGTTCTAATACTCGAATCCACTGCTCGTGCTCCAGCTTCTGGCTTATATGGAGTTCCATCTAGTTCCTCGGTTACGGGTTCCTCCATTAGATCTTCTCAAAGAATAAAATAAACATACACATAATACAAAAAATAGGGGATAAGAAACATTTCTATCATCAAAAGCGGAAAGGAATACAGAACATATAATATAATAACAGTAACAGACAAGCATCACACATAACTAACAATCATCCTTAATCATGATATCTTCCTTTACCCTCAATCTCATACGACTAAACCTTTATACCAAAGTGGTCACTACTAATCCTGTCACTCATCCTTCTTTAGAGATATCAGTCAGTCGTTCAAGCGACACGTCCCTATTAACCGGTGCACAACCTCATCCATGGGAGAATGCTCATGCAAAGCAATGACACCAAAGCTACACGGTACAGTCGGTGCACAATCTCATCCATGGTAAGAATGCTCACACAAAGCAATGACACTATAGCTGCACGGTACAGTCGGTGCACACCCTAGCTCAAGGGTGCTCATGAATATCAAATGACACTATAGCTGCACGACCTAAATCTAAGTTGGGACGATCCAGTGAGGACTTCGGACCTCGTGTGTTCCTAACTCATGGTTGTGAACAACAATACAACAATGTGAATCTCACTAACTCGGATCAATAACAACCTAGTGCCTGAACCTTCCATCTTAGCCCCAACACATACTATATGTCACCTCGCATATATGAAATGATTAATTCAAGCTAGGCACCTCTAAGTCACAATTTTTCTCTCACCCAAACAAAATACCTTCGAGCAACATATATCTTTACTTAAAATCAGCTAAGCAATTTATCAAACCAGGCAGACCATGCTTAACACAATAATCAATAAAAATATTCAAACATCAAAATAAAATGTCACATGCAATAGAATACCTCAACCAACGTATCACAAACAATTCAATAATTATATAGTCAGACATCCTCAATATCATAAGATTAACCTAATGTCGATAACCTACAATCCCCAAATCATCATTGGTATTACAGAAAAGGTTTCCAATGTGATTTTGGTCTTGTCGATCACTCGACCACTAGTGGGGTTTAGGTCGTCCTACACAGTTATTATAATATATACTACTCATCCATTCTGATGATAGGTTGATTCTTTCCCCCACCTGAGCTAACACAGGAAACACGAAGTCGAAGCTCCTCGTTACCACACCACAAGTTACCAAATCCACCTTCAACCAAATCAATGATAAAACAAGTTAATCAAACAAAACTCATCTATATCTAATTATGCTAGGTTCGGCCATTCAATTCAAAATGAGGCTAGGGTTATTTTCTTAATTCCATCTTTTGGATTCTAGTTCCTAGAGTATTAACTAACATAAAACAAGTGTTACAATTCAAAAATATCAAATAAAATCCTCTAACCACTTTGGTTAGGGTTTTGGCCATAAGGGTTAAAATAGACTAGAAATTCCTTTTTAAGTTCAAACTCTTGGATTTGTGATCACAAAGCATGATAGAATCAAGAACAAGCTTCATCATTCAAAAATTGAATAAAAATATTTCAATCACTTCACTCTAAGGTTTCGGCCAAGTAAAGAAAATAAGGTTAGGAATTTCTTTTGATTTCAAAACTCTTAGATAATGAAAGTATAGGTATAAGAGAGTTGACAACAATAGTCATAACTCATCAAACATTTTTCTAAGTACTTTTGCATGATTTTTGAAGAAATAGATCTAAGACTTGAAATAGATAAAAACTTGATGAAACTTGAAATTAGTTGAGGATTAAGAGTATAGAAACCCTAGATAGCTTAGATCCAACTTCATCTAAGTTAAAAATTGAACAAAATCTCATTTGCTCATTAAAGCATAGATTCGGCCTTAACAAGAAAAATAGGAAAGAAAATTCTTTTGATTACGTGCTCTTAGATGATGATAATAGGAGACATATCAAGATCATAGAAATTGGTTTCACATTAAAATGATTTTTCTATAAATTTCTAGAATTATTTGAAGTTCTAGATCTAGAAATGGAAATTTGTGAAAAGTTGATGGAAATGAAGATTTGATGCATCATAAATGAAGCTAAGATGATGAGGAAGAGATTCCCCACCTTGGAATGAAGAAGTTTGATCAAGAACTTGAAGAACAATGAAGAACTATGATGAACTAAGCAAGAACACTATGATGTTCTTGATGTTTTGGTGAAGAAGATGACCTAGAATGAAAAAGAAATGTCTAAGTGTGTGAGTGGGGGTTTGGGCCTTGGTTTTTGAGTGAGGGAGTGACGAAGTGAGTTGTTTAATGTTAAAATGGACCAAGGTTAAGTTAATTTGACATACGTTAAGTTTAGAAAATAATATAATAACTTAATTATGGTTATAATAACCTAACTAGAGTTAATTTGTAATCATGATTAGGCTATATTATGTGATGGAGAACGAAGGGAGGTGCAGCTGATTTTGGGCCACATCTCATGAGTCATCCATGACTCATCGATCCAATCCATTAGCAGTTCCCGGAAATCCCTTACGCAGCTCCGTCATTTACCCGTTTTCAGTTCTTGAGAGGAAAATGAAATAGGTATGGTTTATTGGAGGTGGATGCACCAAATTGGAGAGATGTAGGAGGTTTACAACCATGTAAAATGAGTGGTTAAGAGTGCGTAGATGTGTCTTGTTAATAACCACGAAAGCTTGGGGGTATTTTGGTCATTTTACCTTAAAATATCTTAACCATCATTACTTGTCATAAATGCTAGGTGAGTCACTCCTATGACTCACCACCCTAGGTGGCAAGATGCCCCATCATCCGATGCCCGGTTCTGTCTCTGTAGTTCCGTTTTCGACTCCATCGGTTTGTCGGTTAGGGTTTTCGTCCCTTTTTTTGATCAAAAATTTTCAAAATAACCAAACTCGTTGGAAATATGATTTAAACATAAACCATTTCTTTTATGAGTCAAGATTAGGTTTTCTGATCAATAAAATCTTACTGTCAGTGAAAATACAAACCGTTTTCCGTTCGAACTTTCACCAAAATTCGTCCGAATAAACATAATATTTTATTTTTGATAAGAAATTCGGAAGGTAGAATTCCTCATGAACATAATATAAAAAATCTACAAATTTTCAGTTTCAGGTCAAATTAAGGTTTTCTGCCGGTATTATACCGTCAGTAAAAACACATACCGGTTTCCGTCTGAGTTTTAAACCCAAATTTTAACCAGAGCCTCCTACCATAGAGTATGTTCTAGATATGTTTTTCTTTTTTCTAAAATCATTTCCTAGGTCGCAGATAAAAATATAAATAAATATATCTTTACCATTAATACAGTATATCCGAAAATCGGGTTGTTACATTACTACCCCACTTAGAACAGTCCTCGGAATTTCATAACTCGAAACTAGATAGAATCTAGTAATCATACCTTAATCCAAAGATCTTACATTGTATTTCCCTTTTGCTGTCTTCTCCTAAAGTGATAGCGGTAACTTCATAACCGAAATCATTCTTATATTGTTCTATTTATCCTCGAAACAATCCATCGCTACATTATGTTCCTTATCCTTAACATTTTACCTTAATCTATCATCCTTGAAGAACATAATCAAAACTTAGTCATTTTCTCTTCTTAATACTAATTCACTAGAAAACCTTATTTCGACATCTAGCTCCCACAATATATACCAAGATCAATATTACCATAACTTCTTACTTGATGTATCCAATCACAATCTTAGTTCCTTGGAGTGTATTCCACTATTTCAGATTATATCAAAATCACATATCTCAAGTCTCCAAGTAACATCTCAACATTCCTTAAGATAACTAAAATTAAAAGAAAATAGGCCGGTTAGGATTATTTAACTCGGCAACTTTGGAATTTCTCTAACAAATTCCATTTATACCAGAAATCATCTTTTTCTACTCATATTCAACTTAGGTGAAATTACTATATATAATTATGCTAGGTTCGGCCATTCAATTCAAAATGAGACTAGGGTTATTTTCTTAATTCCATCTTTTGGATTCTAGTTCCTAGAGTATTAACTAACATAAAACAAGTATTAAAATTCAAAAATATGAAATAAAATCCTCTAACCACTTTGGTTAGGGTTTTGGCCATAAGGGTTAAATAGACTAGAAGTTCCTTTTAAGTTAAAACTTTTGGTCTTGTGATCACAAAGCATGATAGAATCAAGAACAAGCTAGCTTCGTCATTCAAAAATTGAATAAAAATATTTCAATCACTTCACTCTAAGGTTTCGGCCAAGTAATGAAAATGAGGTTAGGAATTTGTTTTGATTTCAAAACTCTTAGATAATGAAAGTATAGGTATAAGAGAGTTGACAACAATAGTCATAACTCATCAAACATTTCTTTAAGTGCTTTTGCATGATTTTTGAAGAAATAGATCTAAGACTTGAAATAGATGAAAACTTGATGAAACTTGAAATTAGTTGAGGATTAAGAGTATAGAAACTCTAGATAGCTTAGATCGAAATTCATCTAAGTTAAGAATTGAACAAAATCTCCTTTGCTCATTAAAGCATAGATTCGGCCTTAACAAGAAAAATAGGAAAGAAAATTCTTTTGATTACATGCTCTTGGAGGTGGATGCACGAAATTGGAGAGATGTGGGAGGTTTACAACCATGTAAAATGAGTGGTTAAGAGTGCGTAGATGTGTCTTGTTAATAACCACGAAAGCTTGGGGGTATTTTGGTCAAGCTTGGAAGCGGAGCATATAGCGGAAGAAGAAGTGATAGTTGAAAAGGTGCTAGAGTAAAAGGGGAAGTTGAAGTTGGTTGATGAGGACTTCGTGAAGAAGAAGCATGTGGAGCCCAAGGACCTTCCTCCTTACATGACGATGCCATTTCCAAAACGCTTGAAGAACCCTTTGCAAGACAAGCAATTTTCAAAGTTCCATGATGTTTTCTGCAAGCTTCAAATCAACATTCCTTTTTCGGAAGCCTTGGAACAAATGCCATCCTATGCCAAGTTCATGAAGAAGCTTCTCTCGAAGAAGCGAAAGATCATTGATGAGGAAACGATTGCTTTGACCGAGGAGTGTATTGTAATCTTACAACGCAAGCTACCTCCGAAGTTGAAGGATTCGGGTTCATTTTGCGTACCATGCACCATTGGGGAGATGACTTTTGGAAATGCATTATGTGATCTAGGGGCAAGCATTAATATAATGCCCCTTTCTATGATGAGAAAGCTTGGTATTCAAGAGGCCAAAGGGACTATGATGTCACTCCAACTTGTGGATCGTTCTATTAAATACCCCTATGGGGTGGTTGAGGATTTGTTGGTGAAGGTGGACAAATTCATCTTTCCTGCGGACTTCGTGGTGCTTGATATGGATGAGGATGCCGAGATTCCTCTTATTTTAGGTAGGCTTTTCTTGGCTACCGGACGGGCACTAATTGGTGTACAACAAGGAAAGCTCACACTTCGGGTGCAAGATGAGAATGTGGTCTTCAATGTATTTGAAGCAGTGAAACATCCGGTGGAGTAAGCAAGTGTTTTTTGTATAGATGTGGTGGAGCCAATTCTGAAATCCTTTGCCACACAAGAAGCGCATGGTTCTTTACTTGCAAAAGTGTTGGTAAAATCCCATGTTGATGATGAAGATGGGGAGTTCTTTGAGGATGCTGAATTTATAGAATGCCTTAATCAAATGGAGGCATTGCCAATTCTCCCCAAGGAAGAATGCAAAAAGGAAGAGCTCAACATAGAAAGCGCGGAAGAGGAGAACAAGAAGCCAGAATCGAAACAACTCCCATCCCACTTGAGGTATGCATCTTTGAGTGAGGAGGGACAACATCCGGTCGTCATTAGCAATGCATTGAAGAAGGATGAAGAAGAAAAGCTCTTGAGAGTTATTAAGGAACACAAGTCTGCCATTGGATGGAAAATTTCAGATTTGAAAGGTATAAGTCCCTCATTGTGCATGCATAAAATTTTGATGGAGGATGATTATAAACTAGTGGTGCAACCACAAAGAAGGTTAAATCCCATCATGAAAGAATTGGTGCGTAGAGAGGTGATTAAACTTTTAGATGCCAGAATTATCTATCCAATCTCGGATAGTAGTCGGGTTAGCCCAATTCATGTGGTCCCAAAGAAGGGAGGCACAACCATGGTGGTGAATGAAAAGAATGAGATGATTCCCACAAGGGCCGTCACGGAGTGGAGAGTGTGTGTGGACTACTGGAAGCTCAATGATGCAACATAGAAGGACCACTTTCCCCTCCCATTCATAGATCAAATGGTGGAAAGATTATCCGGATATGAGCACTATTGTTTCTTAGATGGGTATTATGGGTATAACCAAATTGTGGTGGATCCAGAGGACCAAGCAAAGACGGCCTTCACTTGTCCATATGGTGTAGTTGTATATAGGAGGATGCCATTTGGTTTGTGCAACGCTCTGCGACTTTCCAAAGGTGCATGCTTTCTATTTTCTCGGACATGGTGGAGAAATTTATTGAGGTCTTCATGGATGACTTCTCAGTCTTCGGGACTTCATTTGATGATTGCTTGAAGAACTTGGCATATGTGCTACAAAGGTGCCAAGAGACTAACCTAGTGCTCAATTGGGAGAAATGTCATTTTATGGTTCATGAAGGTGTGTTCTTGGGGCATAAAATCTCGCAAAAGGGGATTGAAGTGGACAAAGCCAAATAGAAGTGATTGAGAAGTTGCCCCCACCAACAAACGTGAAGGGGCTGCAGAGTTTTCTCGGGCATGACGGCTTCTACCAGCGCTTCATTGGGGACTTTTCCAAAATAGCAAAGCAGCTATGTGACCTTCTTATGAAGATTGTATCCTTTGAGTTTAATGTTTCTTGTTTAAATGCTTTTAATATTTTGAAACATAAACTTGTGACCGCACCCATAATCACTGCACCTAATTAGGAATTACCTTTTGAAATCATGTGCGATGCAAGTGATTATGCGGTGGGGCTGTGCTAGGACAAAGGGTGGAAAAGTTAGTCCATGTAATTTACTTTGCAAGCAAAGTTTTAAATGATGCACAGGCTAGCTATTCCACCACTGAAAAATAACTCCTTGTGGTAGTATTTGTCCTTGATAAATTCAGATCTTAAGTAGTAGGGTCTAAGATTATCGTATTCACCGATCATGCGGCCATTAAACACTTGATGACAAAACAAGAGGCCAAACCTAGACTAATCCGGTGGATATTACTTTTGCAGGAGTTTCATCTTGAGATTAGGAACCGGAAAGGTTCCGAGAATGGAGTTACGGACCACTTGTCAAAATTAGTCAATCCTGACCAAGAGGAGAAACTATTAGATATCCAAGAAGAATTTTCGGATGAGCGTTTGTTTGCCATTTTTGAAAAAATTTCTCCTACAAATATGGCTAACTTAAAGCCTTCAAAAGTAGTCCTGGAAGGCTACATTAGGCAACAACAAAAGAAGTTCTTCTTGGAAGCTAAGTACTACATTTGGGATGATCCCTTCTTGTTCAAGTAATGTGTGGATGGATTGATGCGGAGGTGGATTCCTCATGATCAAATTGGAAATGTGTTGTGGCATTGCCATGGCTTGGAATATGGTGGGTACTTTAGGGGAAAGAAAATTGCAGAAAAGGTCCTCCAAAGTGGGTTCTATTGGCCAACTATCTTCAAGGATGCACAAACTTTTGCAGAGAGGTGTAATCGTTGCCAAAAGGTTGACAATATATCCAAGCGGCATGAACTTCCTCTCCAAAGCATGTTAGAGGTAGAAATCTTCGATGTGTAGGGCATTGATTTTATGGGACCTTTTCCTCCGTCATTTTCATATCAATATATTTTGGTGGTGGTGGATTATGTGTCCAAGTGGGTTGAAGCCATACCAACCACAACGGATGATGCGTGAGTCGTCATGGAATTCCTAAGGCGCAACATTTTCACAAGGTTTGGTGCCCAAGGGTTCTAATTAGTAATGTTGGTTCACATTTTGCAGCAAACAAATGGATTGCCTACTATCAAGATACGGGGTCATACACATGATTGCAACTCCTTGCCATCTGCAAACCAGTGGCCAAGTGGAAGTATTCAACCGTGAGTTGAAGCGAATTCTTGAAAAGACAGTAAACTCATCACGGAAGGATTGGTCGAAGAAGGTGGATGATGTACTATGGGCATACAGGACCACTTTCAAAACACTCATTGGTAGGTCTCCATATAATTTGGTGTTTGGAAAAGCGTGTCACTGCCGGTGGAAATGGAGCATAAGTCTTATTGGGCAATTAAGGCCCTCAACTATGATTTGAAGAAAGCCGATGAGAAGCGCCTACTGGACTTGAATGAATTGGCGGAGATCCATATGCAAGCATATGAAAATGAGCGAATCTATAAGGAGCGGACAAAGGCTTGGCATGATAAGCACATTTTGCCTAGTAGGTTTGAACTGGGGCAATGGGTCTTATTGTACAACTCCAGGTTGAGGTTGTTCCCGAGTAAGCTGAAATCCCGGTGGTCCGGACCCTTCAAGGTCCACAAAGGTTTTCCACATGGAGCAGTAGAGTTGGAGGGCAATGAACTAGGAGATATCTTCAAGGTGAATGGCCAAAGGCTCAAGCACTACTATGGGGAAGCTTTTCAAAGAGACTATCAAAGCTTCAAGCTAGACTAGCCCTTCGTGGGCGACTTGAGTCAGGCTCCTCGGGACGTTAAACAAGTGCTACTTGGGAGGCAACCCAGGATTTACATCCTTTTTGATTCATAAATAGAGTCAAAAATAATAAAAAAGTGTCTCATAGAGGGTCCTTGGGTAGAAAATTGCATTTAGGAAACATATAGGACTTAGTTGCATTTAGGAATAGGGGGCAAAAATTTGTCTTTGCCCCGCGAGCCAGAAGGATATCAGAAACCCTGTCTCTAGCTTGCCTCGCGAGAAAGCAAGAACTAGAAAGATTGAAATCCCAGATTCGCCCCGCGAGCCACTGCTCGCTCCAAGAATCTAGGCAACAAATGAATGATGTTAGAAATTTCCAGATTCGCCCTGCGAGACCCCTCTCGCCCCGTGAATCTGGGTAAATGAAAGGGGGCAAAATTTGTAGATTCGCCCCGCGAACCTGTGCTCGCCCCATGAGCACTCAAATTAGGGTTCAGAATTGGGGATTTTTAAGTGCTCGCCCTGCGAGCGACAGAAGAATCCAATGATTAATTAGATGCGATGCATGTTTTTGACAATTTTAATGCCCATGAATATGATGAATAATATATGAAGAAGAATGTAAAAATGCATATGTGGGTGTGAGACATTGAACATGAGATTGTGATGTTATGAATGCTCTGATTTGATGTTGTTAGAACTAAGTTTGGGGTTCCCCATGATTTTATAAACTGATGCATGATAGGTTAGGGCTTTGGGTAAATTTTTCTGAAAAATGTAGAACGCATTTGTGTTCTATTTTGATGATTGGACTGCCTATGATATAACTGTGATAGTGTGGGATAGAACTCTAGATTCTGCACTGTATGATAATGTGATATTGATATTTTGGACTGTATTGGGACTTTTCTATTTTTCAGGTATGGCTCCTCTAAAACAAACTGAGAAGCAGCCTGTTAAGCGCAAGAAGCTCCAGGTAACTCAGGAAGAGGAGCAGGTGTTCCCTGAGGGACCCGGGACCTCTTCGAGGAGTACTACTCCTTCCATCCGCTTTCGATCTCCTCTTTATGAGGAGCATTGGGAGTTGGTTACGGTGGTTTCTCGTAGGGAACAACTACTCCTTCATCACCGAGGCTATAACCAGGAGGGGCTAGGGTTACTTGGCTAACCTTCCTAGGCGAGTTGATATTAAACTCGTCAAGGAATTTTATGTCAATGCTTACAGTCCTGACCCCATTGAGCCAGGATGCATTAGCATGGTGAAGGGTGTGGGGATCACATTCCACCCAGATGACATTAACCACTACTTGGGTGTCTAGAACACCTGGGGTGAGAGGAGTCAGCATGCTCAGATGCTGGCAGTCCAAGCCCTAGCCCTGCCTATTCTGGAGACCTGCTACCCATATGACAACTTTTCAAGCAATCTTGAAAACCCACAAGAGTTCCTTCCACTCTTGCACAGCACCAAGAGTCCCTTCTACTCTTGAATCAGCCAACGAGAGAACTTCTCTCTAATCACAACTTCTACAAACAAAAAATTGAATACAGATTCTGAAAAATCATATTTACAAGTTGAAGTCCTATTGAAAATTCTCAAATTTTCTCAAAGCTAAGCTCTCTCAAATTTTCAGTGAGTGTTCTCGTATTCTGAGTTCTAGATTCTTGAAAAAGTGTTTACTTATGTCCTTATATAGTTATAAATCAAAATAGATCCGTTGGACGCACTTTACAAGTTAGTTGAGATCAAAACAGAATTGATTTGAAAATCATGTTATCAGTCAATCGATTAGTATACAGATGTAATAAACAAAATTTCTCTTTTAGAACAGGTGTACGTTAATTATTGTTCCTATGTACATAGTAAATTCTCCTATGTTCAATCGATTATGTTCTTGAATGTTCTTGATCTAAAGAATTACACACATTAGTACATCGATGTATTTCTTGAAAACACTTTTGCAACCTAGAACCACATACATCGATTATCTAATCGATTATGTAACTATCTCAAAAACTTCTTGGTTCTGACTTTGCTTATATATAGATGTACTAATCGATGTACATTATCAAAAATATTTTCTGATCAAGTAACTCAAGTGTCAAACGATGTATACATAGATGTATATATATATAACACTTATACATAGATGTACACGCATGTTTTCATTAAAAGTTAGTTAATTAACTGAAAGTAAATAGATGTACATATAGATGTACTGATACTTTAATTAACCTTTTTCATTCTAAGTTCATTTGAAATCTTATTTACTTTTGAAAATCATTTTCCTTATTCTTTTGAGAGCTTAACTAAGAGTTAATTTGAGAACATTCATTACATAAGCATCTAAGGATCTTCTTCCATTTGCTTTGCTCATGATGCTCCTTCTCCAAGACAATCTTCATGATCCTCACTTTAAGATCCATTTCATCCACTTTCCTTGCTGTAAAATACTCATTGAAAAACTCAAGCTTTGCAAGTAGTTAGTGAATCATTTTATGTAAGACCAAGCCTTTTAAGGTTTTGACACTAGTGCAGGAAGCACTTTTTACGTCTGTTAAAAGTGCTTTTTAAAGTCACAAAAAAGCTAGACGTTAATACAGCAAAGTCACACTTTTAACGTCTATTGTGAACAGAAGTAAAAGTACTTTTAACGTCTGTTTTTTATACAACAGACGTTAAAGGTAACACTTTTAATGTCTATTTCGCTATTTAGTCTATTCTTTATGCAACGGACGTTAAAAGTGTTACCTTTAACGTTTGTTATATAAAAAACAGATGTCAACTTTTAACGTCCGTTATATAAAAAACTTTTAACGTCCGTTATATAAAAAATAGACGTTAAAAGTATTTTTTTTTTAATTCTGGTTATGCAAGATCCCTTTCCCCCAGCTAGCTCCCTGCATTCACTAACATTTCAGAGTACAGAATTTGCACAGATTATAGAATTTGCACACACTCATCACTAACAAGACCAAATCAGGTGTGCCTCGGCTCCTAACAAAGCGATCCCACGTATCTTTATCAAGGTACGAGCAACAAGCAAGAGGAGATTCGGAGCTCTTCGCTCCAAATATGTAATGCCTAGTCAGATCGTGCTTAAACCCCTTCCAACGCATAGCCGCTAGTGAGAGCCATTTCTGCATATGCTCATCAATATTCGGCACGGTCCTTGTGATCTACATTAATTACATAACAAAAAGGAGGAATTAGAACTCAATCACAATTTTCTTTAATAATGTACATCAAAAGAGTGTAAAAGTAAAATACTGTGATTGACTCCCAAATCTGATACTTCACATTCTGCGGTACGTCTTCCCATTCATCATACAAAATGCTAATATGCTTTTTAGCTTCCTTAGCCACCCAACTGGTAAATTTCTTAGTAAGGGGTCCCTGGGGAGTCAGTACATCATTAAACCAGGCCTCGAGCTTTAGACCGTTGAGCCTAGACTTGTCTAAATTTTTCAAACTAATGGCTGCTCTACCCCTTTTTTGGATGAAATGCTAGCCGACCCTGCTGAATCAGCCCTCTATGATGCCTGTTTGGACAAAAAATAATAAATTAGGTTAGGTATAACATGGATAAATAAAAAATATTAGCCTAATTAATTAACATTATATGTATAAATAAAACTTACACTATCAGCTGACGTCGGGCGTAGCAGCCACCGACCCCTCCAGTGCATGAGGGATGTCTGCTGAATTAGCCATGTGTATGCCTGTTTAAAATAAAATAAAATAATAAATTAGGTTAGTTTAACATGGATAAATAAAAATAAAGCTAAATAAACATGGATAAATAAATAAAAAATCTAAACTAACTTGGATAAATAAAACACTTGCCCTAAAAGAATAAAACTCACACTATGGTCATGTTTACTTTAGCTAGATCAATATCTCTTCGTGATGATCATCACAAATGGAATGTACATCATCCACCTCATTTTCCTCAATGATAGTAGGCATGTTTGTTGAGAAAGAAGGAGTCTTAGGAATATCAAGAGTTGAAACTTGATTTTCATCACTACCATTATGCATGTTTTTTCCTTGGAGAACCACAGACAACCTTTTGTTAGAAGGATCAGTGATGTAAAACACTTGTTTTGCTTAGGAAGCCATGATGAAAGGCTTATCCGTATGACCTAACTTGCCAAAGTCTACCAATATAAATCCTCATTCATCGGTTTATACACCACTTTTACTGTCAACCCACTTACATTTAAAAACCGGTACCATAAGCTTAGTGTAATCGACCACCCAAATCTCTTCAATGACTCCAAAGTAAGGTATCGGTGCAATAACGGGGTTTGTACCTTTCGAACTAGAGAAGTGCATGGATTCAGCAAGTGTTTCCAATGTCTTGCCTACTTTCTAAGAAACCAGAGACAATATTCAACATTCCATTACTATTCAATAAGACATGGCTTTCCTACTTTCTAAGAAACCAGTGACAATATTCAACATTTATCAAGGATTTTTTTCATACCCAAGTAGTGTCATAAATGTTCATCAAATAAAGTTCAACAATAAATTCCTTGATTATTATACACTTGTTTTGGTTTTATTCATTGAAACAACTAATTGTCTCCAACATGCTCAACGAGTTAAGGCAAGTTGAGGTTGATTTGCTTATACCAAACATTTTATGGTTGAACATATGAAAATTCTATATCGCTTTGTTTCGATAAAAAATATTACCGAGAGATATAAGAATGGAGTTTGTGAATATTATAATCAAGTGGTAGATATTTTTACAAAAAGACTAAATCATCCAGAGCATAAAGAATTTACGAGACAACTCAAATGACAACAAGTCCGCGATGAGAGAAAATAACAATAGATATTTTTCTTAGTTGAATATGTCTATTTCACTATTAAGTTTTCAAATTGTTGTTCTTAGATGAACATGTTTACTTCACTATATATTAAGTAAAAAAAAATTTTATTATAATGTTTGGCGATGGCTAGCATGAGGTAGTCTAACAAGTAACTCATTCATGAGGCATCAATCTAACCCACAATAATAGGTTTTTCAGGTTTTTTATTTTTATTTTTTAATTTCTTTAATTTGGAAAATCCCATTTTACCCCATTCTTCCCCACCACCTCCATCCCCATTCTCACCCCCTCACCCCTCACAGCCACCCCTAATATTTGACCTTAAACTCAACACTTTAAAATCATCAACAACTTGAACAAATAATGAAATCTCTGCTGCCCAGAACTCGAATCCATCACTACCCACTGAATCATTCATACGTATACAACCAATGCAATACAGAAGATTTGAAAACACTAAACCAAAATGACAGAAAGCAAAACTAAAACTTTGAGGGTTTAGGGGTTACCTACGTTCACAGAGAGGAGAAGGAGAGTGGCTCAGTGGTGGTGCTACCGGGGTGGTGGTGCGACATCTCGGTCTCGGTGTTCGAAGTGGTGGCTGAGAGTGAGAGGGACAGAGAGAGTTAGGGTGCGTGCACAATGTTTAAATATGAGAAAGAGAGTGTGAAGTTTAGAGAGAGAGAGAGAGAGAGAGAGAAAGAGTAAGTACCTCGCGGTGGTGGTGGAAAGGAGCTCGCGGTGGTGGCGGTGGAGAGCAGCTCGCGGTGGTGATCACTAAAAGGGAAAGAGTTAGGGCAGAAGAGGTGGTGAGAATAGAGGCAGAGTGAAAGTGATGAAGAAGGCAACGAGCGTGGGTATAACATAAACTTACTAAAAAAATTTAAAATCACCTTTAACATCTGTTGTTTAAACAACAGACATTAAAGTGCATCTTTTTACTTCTGTTGTTTAAATAACAGGCGTAAAATATGAACTTTTACATCTGTTGTTTAAACAACAGACATAAGATGATTTAAATGAACCTCATATTTATGGTTTCTGCCACCGCCTCCTTTTTAACGTCTACTTTTAGTTTAACAAATGTTTATATCTGCTCATTTATTACATATTTTCTAGTAGTGTGATATATGACAAACAAAGTTAAATTCAATATGATTTTTTTTCATTGTGTTTATACGCTAACAAGATGTTCAAGTGTTTGTTAGAATAACTCATGAAGGAAAGAAAGTCAAAGGATAAAAGGAACAAGGGAGAAAATTCAAAGGAGATCATGAGATTTAAAGTTTCAAAGGATGACATGGAACAAAGCATCAAGACCAAGTTGATTGAAGATTTTAATATCTTAGATGCTATTGTAAGAATAGCATACCTAATATCTTAGTGAAGCTCTTGGAAAATTAAGGAAAAACTAAGTTTTCAAAAGAATAATTAAATGAGTTTTTCAAGGAAAAGGATTTTCAAAATATGTTAATTGAAAAGGAAATTAAGTGAAGTTATACACCTGTGTTACACATGTGTATATTCATTTAATTTACAAAGTACAAGTGAAAATCTTTCTGTACACGCGAGCTATACACATATGTATCAAAGTTGTTTCTTGAGAAATATGAAGAGTACATCAATGTACAAAACTATACATCTGTGTATAGATCAATTCAGAAGCATCAGAACTTATGTTGTAATGTCTAATCGATGTACACAGACTGTGTATGAAGTTCTAGGTTGATGTTCTAATATACACCAATGTACCAAGATGCTAATCTGTGTACTCAAGAACAAAGCAAGAGATACACAGATGTACAAAGATGGTAATCTGTGTACGCGTGTGCAACGGAACAAAACTGATTCTGTTTCACAAAACTGATTCTGTTTCACTTGTAACTAATTCTATGATTTGTTCAACGGATCTATTTCTTCAAATTACTATATAAAGACAATGTAGAAACACTTTTCAAGAATCTAATTATCACTCTGAATTTACAAGTACGAAAATCCAAGTTTCCATTGAGCTTCATCTTTGAGAGAAAAAATGTGATATTCAATAGTTCTTCAAGTTGTACAATCTGACTTTTGGAGTCTTATTTCTTTCATCCAATCTAAGAATTACTGAAGATAAGATAGGGTATCTCTTAGGTTTTTGACAAGGGTAGAAGGGATCCTTGGGTAGAAAAGTAAGTGTGCTTTTTGGCAAAGTTTTGTGCAAAGTGGTGAAGCCTTGTGTTGTTGTAATTTCTGATTATAGTTGAGGAAACCATAGAGGTGTGGGACTGGATGTAGGGTTACCAGAGGAGGTAGCTGAAACAGGATAAATTAGTTTGCGCATTCTTCTTACCGTTAAACTTCTTACAATTGTCATATGCATATTTTCTTTGTTAATGTTGTTTAAGTGCTCTTGAAACTGAATCTTTATGCTGCAATCTTGTGTTAGACTTACATATAATTGATTGTGCTTACTGTTATCATCATTAACTTGATTTGTAATCTGAATCTTGAGAATTATAACTGTGAAATTGAGTGAAAACCAATTTTCTAAGAAAAACTCTATTTTAGGCATTAAAGTGCTGAAAAGTTTTTAAATACTCAATCCCCCCCCCCCCCCCCACCCCCACCCCCACCCCCCACCCCACATCTCTTGAGGTTGTAGCCATTACCAACATTTTAAACATCAAATCATTCTAAGTTTGGTCATTAATAAAAAACACTTAGAGTCATTTATCCATACATGGGTCCCTTGTGTCGAAAATCTTCCTAGCAATGTGGAGGCTAAGCGATATAAGTAGCCCAATTTGAAGACCATGTGTGGGGTCCCTTGTGTCGAAAATCTTCCTAATAGTGTGGAGGCTAAGCAATATGTGTAGCCCAATTTGAATACGGGCTAGGCTCTTGTGACAGCGTCAAATACTCAAAAAGGTCTCCGCTCAAGGGAGAGTGAATCCACGTTTGTGTAATTTTAATATGGCGATAAATATCCACGTCAAGAATAATATTTTCTTTATAAGGCCTATTGTTGAAATTACTTTTATAAACTATAAAATATTATTTGTGGCAACACTCATAAACTATGGCGATAAATCATCAAGCCTTAAAGCCTAATTTTATGGCTTCAGATTCCAATCTCAAACGTCCTTTCCCTTCACATAAATGACCAATTTAATGGTATAACACTCGAACGCTTTCTTCCTACTGCAACATTCAATTGATATAAATAATGAATTAATAACATTTAATGATTTTTTAGAAACGTCTATATTCTAGATCCTTGCATGTCTATACATTCAATGAAAAATTAATAGTTTCTTGCTTATGTTTTTTTATACACACTCTAAGCTATAACATAATTTCTTTTAGGCAATAGAAAGGTATTGGGTGGTGGAATTCTCTGTTTTCGTATGAGACATTGAGACTAAATCAATGATAGCTAAGCTGTTGTATTCTAGGGGTGAACGTGTCGAGACTTACTGCATTGTTGGAGGAAGAATATCTTTCATAGTGGCGCGAATCACTTTAAAGAGAGCAAAGACATGCTGATAGAACCATGATATGTGTACTGGATCGTTGCAAGTAATAAAATCGGTGAATAAGCAAGTATTATCCTCAGAGACCTAGGTCGCACCAATACACTAAGCAAATAGCTATTTGGAATTAAATTTAGTATAAAAAGTAAAATAAGCAATAAAGGCAAGTAAATAATTGGGATTAAATTCAAGTTAGTGTTAAGCTTCATTTGATTTCACTGTCAGTAGCTTGATTTGGTAAATTTTAAATATGAGTTAATACTTTATACAAATGAGTCAATATTTTAAGTTGATACAAAAATAAATGTAAAGGAACTATATAGATGTGAGATAATTTATGAGACCTATTGGTGAACTCTCTAGAATTGTATATCATGGAGTAAGGGATTGCTTAAAGTAGTATAAAGTAAAAAGTGGTGATTTAACATGATGAGATCCATAAAAAGAAGAATTAAGCAACTCCGAGAAGTTCATCATTGAAAATACTCTTAAATTATTTGAAAAGTTACAATCAGTCAAAGAGTCGATATTATCAACTCATAATTTAACATTACTCCTAATAAATGACAACATATTACTGATTAACACTAAAACACGGTTTTAGTCATATATAGTAGTGTCGCCCTCCAATTTTAATAGGCCTTGTAGCGATTAATTCTGCCTTGTTTGGCTCAAGAATTGTCATAGTTACATTTTGAATGGCAACTACTTTCACACCAAACAACTCCTAAGTATACCACCCCCCCCCCCCCCCCCCCCCCCCCTCCCAACTAAGTTCAAAGCATTAAATTAATTGCAATAATTACTGTTGCAGTCAAAGTTGGTTACTTTTACAAGCATTTAGTATGTGTGACAATAGGATTGTATGACAGATGAGAGAAAGAATAGAGAGGATCTAAATCCGAATGAAATGTCAACCATCAAACTGTCTAACACTCACAAGCTAGAATCACCCTTTATAAATACCTAAGCTTTTCAAGTCTCCTAGAGTTCCATCCCAGTACTAGTTTCTTTTCCCTTCAAACTTTCACATCCATTTCCACACCTTCAAACTAATACACCAATATTGTCATGAAGAAAGAAAGAGAGGTTGATGAAGCCAACTACACTAGCTCTCACAACAACCATGTATTTGAGTGCGAGACATGTAACAGGAAGTTCCATTCATTTCAAGCACTTGGCGGCCACAGGGCTAGCCACAAGAAGCCATGGTTGATGGCAGGAGATGCAAACATGGATGGCAAATTGCTTCTTGGTTCACCCCAAAAGGCTAAAACCCATGAGTGCTCTGTTTGTGGGTTGAAGTTTGCAATAGGGCAAGCCTTGGGTGGTCATATGAGGAAGGCACAGAGCTGCAAATTTGATTGGAAACATTCAGAATTCTATGACTATGAGTGGAAATAGTTGTGGTGGTAGCAGCCTAGATTCTTCATCAAACAGGATGAAAGTTGGCAACAAGAGAGTTTTGGGTTTTGATTTGAATTTTACACCCATTGAGAATGATATGGAGTTTTTGAAGATGGAAAGACAACTACTTTGGTTGATATATTACTTGTAAAGAATTATTGAGTATGTTAAATTAACTTTGGGAGGTACTTAGTATGTCATAGACTCATAGGTATATGAGTGTTCCTTTATCTTCTTCCATTAACAATTTTACTTTATTCGGGGATCATATAGTATATAAGTTTGTACATTTCTTGGGCGTATATTGGAACTTCCTATTTATTTGAGTAAAAAAAATGTGCAAATTTTGCATAAACTAGGCCTGTTTTCTTATGCTAAATTTATTTAGGCAAAAATCATACTTTGATTCTTTCTATTTCTTTAATTAATTTTTTGCCTTGGATTTTGGTATTTGTTTTTGAAAATTTTAGTTTCTCTCAACAAGGTGTTTTAGGTTGAAGGAATTGTGCATTACAAATGAATGGTATCTGACTTTCTTGTAGTTTTTGAGGAATTTTTTTTTATGGGTTGAAGGAATCGTGCGTTTTCATAGGAATGGTGTTATTGTTTATTGCGGTTATCAAGGAAATTTATTTTTTGATTGAAGGAATTGTGCATTTCAAAAGGCTATTTTATCCTAAAATTAATTATACCATTTTTTTTGTTTTTGTTTTTGTTTTTTTTTTGCAGTTTTTGAGGAATTTTGGCTTATAGGTTGAATGAATCGTGCTTTTCATAGGAATGGTGTTATTGTATCTTACATTTATGTACCAAGGAAATTTGACTTTTTGTTGAAAGAGTTGTGGGTTTCAAAAGACTATTTCATCATAAAAATTAATAAATAAAACACTTTTAATTTTTGATGAATTTTGTCTTATGGGTTGAAGGAATAATGTGCTGCATAGAAAAGAATTTTGTCTTTTGGTTGAAGCGTGAAGGAGTTGCGTGTTTCGAAAGATTATTTTATCAGAAAAATTAATTAACAAAACAAATTGTTTTGCAATTTCTGAGGAATTTTGTCTTATGGGTTGAAGGAATTGTGTGTTTCATAGGAACAATGTTATTGTTTCTTGCAATTGATTTTTGGTTGAAGGAGGTGTGTGTTTCAAAAGACTATTTTATCATAAAAATTAGTTAACAAAATGCATTTCTTTGGCATAATTTCGGCTGCCTTTAGATGTCCTTTTTTGTATTTATTTTTGAAAGTTTTAATTTAGTTGTTTGTACTGGGTGTTGGGGTTGAAGGAATTATACTTTTAAAGGAATCATGTCATGGTTTCTTTTTGTTTAAAGCATCTATAATGTTGTAACCAATTGGAGTTGCTTAACTCCTCTTTTTATGAGCTCTATCGTGTCATTTCACAAATTGTATTTTATATTACTCTAAACAACTTTTCACTCCAATGGTGCAATTATTAAAATTTCACTATATGGGACCCAGAGTTACCCCACATCATTAGCTCTATATTTTCATTCAATATTTCTATTCATTTAGCACTATTATTTTCTCTCTTATTTTTATGGATGATTCTTATATAAGAACCAATTGCCTCTATAAGCAATTGTCTTTACATGTTGTATTCATATATATTGAACAACATGTATTGAGCTATTATACCAATTTGTATTGTTCTGAAAATTCCTGCACCAATTCTGATTTTATTAGTAAAGCCATTCCTAATCTGGTTTCATTGGAGGATAACATAATGCTAACTAACCTCCCAACCATGAAAGAGGTCAAATATGCAGTTTTTGGCATGAATGGCTCTGGTGCTCCAGGTCCTGGTGGTTTTGGTGGATGTTTTTTTCCAAACCTATTGGGATATTGTTGGACATGATGTGTTTCAATCTGTTCTACAATTTTTCTCTTCTGGTTAGATCTTGCCAAACTTGAATTCAAATATTGTGACCTTGATTCCTAAGTTCCCTGGTGCGGAAAGGATTGAGGATTATAGACCTATAACATTGGTTAACTTCCAATTTAAAAAAATTACAAAAGTGATTGCTGATAGACTAGTTGTCCTAAGATTATCTCAGAGCAACAAAGGGGTTTTATCAAAGGTAGACATATATCAGAGTGTATTTGCGTAACTTCTGAGGCAATTAATATGTTGGACTACAAGACTTTTGGTGGAAACATTGCATTGAAGTTTGATATCAGAAAATCATTTGACACCATAGATTGGTCCTTTCTCTTGAAAGTTTTGCATGCTTTTGGATTCAATTCATCTTTTTGTAAATGGATAGAGGTAATTTTGCATTCTGCCATGTTGTCTATTGTTGTAAATGGCAATCAACCTGGCTTTTTTTCCTGCAAGAGGCGAGTAAGGCAAGGGGATCATCTTTCCCCTCTTCTCTTTTGTATTGCAGAAGATGCTTTAAGTAGGAGTATCTCTCAATTGGTTACTTCAGGTCAACTAAAGCCTATGTCAGGTCCTCGAACTTGCCCTCCTCCTACACATGTTTTATATACTGATGACATAATGGTTTTTTGCAAGGGAACAAAGAAAAACCTGGCTGTCTTAATGAAACTGTTTTGGAATTATGCATCATCTTATGGCCAGCATCTTAGTATGGAAAAGTGGAGGTTCTTTGTTGGTCATATGTCTCTTCTTGGAAATTAAACAATTCTTGGGATTTAAAGCTGGTAACCTTCCCTTTATTTATTTAGGTGTGGAATCTTTAAAGATAAGCCAAAGACAGACACTTGCAAAGCATAGCAGACAAAATAACATCAAAGTTGTCTCATTGGAAAGGATCTATTCTATCCTTAATGGGAAAGGTCCAATTGGTGAAGTCAATCATCCATGGAATGTTGATTTATAACTTTCATGTTTACATGTGGCCTATTTCCCTCTTAAAATCATTAGATAGAAGCATGAGGAATTTCATCTGGTCAGGGAATGCTAATCACATAAAACTTGTCACTATCTCTTGGCAAAAGATGTGCTCTCCCATCAATGTTGGTGGCCTTGGTTTAAGGACCCTTAAATCCATTAATGAAGCTACACTGCTGAAGTTGACTTGGAGTGTGCTTTCTTCTCAAGGTTATTGGTCTTTGCTTCTTAAATCTAAATTTTTGAGGCATAACAAGCCAATTGGTCGTTATGCAAAATCTACAATCTGGCCAGGTGTGAGACAATTTATTAACACAGCTATATCAGGAAGTTGCTGGCAGATAAGGAATGGAAATAGAATCATTTTTTGGAGAGATCACTGGCTGCCATACTTTGTATCTGAGGTGCTTCATCTGCCTGATCATATTCTTAAACTTCATAAAGCAAGTGTCAAGGATTTTATCCATAACCAATCTTGGTTAATACCTTCTATTTTGGAGACACTTTTTCCTGACATAGCAAGAGATATCCTGCAAATCATAATTCCTGTTGAGGATGCTGAAGACCAACTTGTTTGGAAAGGCTCGACAGATGTTCCCCTGAGTTTTAAAGAAGCTTTTCTTTATCTAAATCCATCGGGCAATACAATGAGCTATGGTAAGAAGTTATGGAGTTCTTCAATTCCACCCTCTAGATCATTTCTGGTTTGGAGGTTAATTCATAATAAAGTTCCCACGAATGACAACTTGATAGCTAGAGATTGCATAGTCATGTCAAATTGTAGTCTTTGTGGCAAGGCTTTTGAAAGCTCAGATAATTTGTTCCTGCATTGTGAGTTTGCATCATTACAAGAAAACTATTATTTACCGATGGAACTTTACCGACGGATGCAGTGTCCATCGGAAATTGAGACATTACCGATGGAATTAGCCGTCGGTAATGATGAATATGAATAGTTTTCAAATTTACTGATAGAAAGGCCGTCGGTAAGGTTTCAGAGGGGCATTCCGTCGCAAATTCCGTTGGTAATAAAGGCGGGAAAGGTAAATTTTTGGCACGAGTGTTTACCGACGGAATATCCGTCGGAAATGTTGAGGAGGATAGCGATGGAATTTCCGTCGGAAAAATGATGGCACCTTACCGATGGAATTTTCCGTCGGCAATTCAAAAAATTGAGTTACCGACGGAAAAAAGCCGTCGGTTAGTTTAGTGTCCGTCGGAAAGTTAAAAATATACCAGGCTGGCTAACCCTCTCCCCCACTTTCCCTTTCTCTTCTTCTCTCTCACTCTCTGACCTCCCACTCTACTCTCTACCCACCACCGCCTCCCACCATGCTGCAAGCCACCACCGTCCCCACCACCGCGACGAGCCACCCCCTCCGTCCACTGTCTTCCCTTCTCAGTCTCTCCTTCTCCCCCATTGTTTCATGCGGCCACACCCTCCCCCCACTCTACGCCATGCCTAGCACCACCAAATGAGCCCTCCATCGCCTCATTTCCCATTTCTGTCTTCTCCTCTACTTTGTCTGCCCTCCACCACGCCTCCACCACCACCACCTCCACCTTCGCGAGTCACCACACAGCAACCACCACCCCAGCTTTTTGTGGTATGCAAATTTTGATTTTTTTATCTATTATTCGTTTGGTATTTATTCATGTGCATTTTTTTAACTGTTTTGTGCATTTTCAGTTTGTACTAGTGTGTATCTGTTTGAGGGTTGCCACCGCCACCACCGTCGTGAGCCACCTAGCTTCTTGTTTTCACTCCTCAGCCTCAGGTAATCTATTAAATTCTTTCTTTGTTTTTTTTTTTTATTTCTTTGCATTTCCTGTGATTGAGATAAATATATTGAAGAGAAGACAATATGATTTATTTTGTTTGTTTGTTTTGTTTTTGTTGCTATTTTGTGATATCGGTAGGGATTTTTGTTAAGCATTAAAGTTTCACATAGTATACTTTATAATAATGTAGGCAAACTTCCTCATAAATTAGCTTTTAGGTGGAGTTAGACTCAATTATTACCAATTAGGTTTTAGGTGCAGTTAGTCTAAATTATTACTAGTATAATGCAAAATAATGATTAATTAATCAAGAAGCTATTAAATCATTCATTTCACAAAAAAGTGAATAGTTGCTCATGGCGTATGGGGGAGCGTAGATGACGAAATCTACTGTGATTAAAACAAATAGTGTTAAAAAATCTGAAAACCAAACTAGTCAAATATCTAAATAAAATTAATTATATAAAACAATATTAAAATTAAATATTTTTTTTGGTAACTTAAAGTTTAGGTGAGTTGGGTCACGGGGGCTCACCAGGGCCAGGGCAAGCCTCAAGGCTTAAAGAGGTACTTATAGATTACTCACCAACGAGGTCCTCACATCGTTAGTGGGATTTGAACTCACGACCTTGTGGGTTATGATCCAAATCCTTACCAACTGGACCAACCTTCATTGGTATATTAAAATTAAATATGTAAACAACTAACAAATGACGCGCTTCGGGAAGCGTCGACGAAATCGACCGTGATTAAAATAGAGAGTGTTAACAAAATTGAATACCAAAATAGTTAAATATGCAAATAAGATTAATTTTAGTCAACAACAATAAAATAACTAAATAATTACATTACATTACATTACATTAAAAATAGAGTAAATAAATTAATAAAAAATGATTGAATAATTAAAATTAATATAAAAAAACAAATGATTTATTCAAAAGTTAGACGAATAATTTAATAAATTTTGGTTATGGTATGCGATTTTTTTTTGTTAATGCTTTGTTTATGATGGGTGCTTAATTGTGTGTTTGATTGTTTGCTAATAATGTCAATGTTTATGCAAATTATCCCTGTTACTTAAAGTTTTATTTACTTATAGAGTATAATTAATATGTTCTTGAGAAAACCTTAGTTTCCAGTTCAAGGTTCAATATTGTTGAGCATGTGTACTCGTGGTCAGAGTATCGCTCATTTTATTGAATCTTGAATTGTCCAATTGGGACAGTTTGGGAAGAAACTTTTTCTCCACTGCTATACTAATTTCTCATTGATTCTCATTTGTTAAATAGTTGATGAAATATCGGTTCAATACTTTTCCTTTTGTTCTCCGGGTCTATACTTGATTGTGGTATCTTACCGTGATCAAGTCGTGTACTTGGAGACCGATGGGAAATGCTGCTGAAATTTCGTCAGCTATAACACATGAGAAGTAATGAGTAACTAGTGGTGAAAAAGTTTTTTTCTCGAATGGGATAGGGCCATACCTTTTAAAGAAAGGGAGCGATTCGAGGTCATTGAATCATGTTTAAAATATGTCAATTTATCTGAAAATGCAGAAGGATGGAATATTACCACTCGAACCATAGTTGGGTGTATGATAGGAACGAGTCTGGAAGGTGGTGTCTGAAACAATCATTTGTAGATGGAGTTGAGAAGTTTATATCGAAATCCAAACAACATTGTGATTAGGCCAAGAGGAGGGATTAGATGTCTGTGCATAAAGTGCAATTGTACAAAGGTTTTAAGTGATGATGACGTGAAGGTACACCTTCACCGACGTGGGTTCAAGCCTAATTATTGGATGTGGACTGATCATGGTGAGGAGTTACCGGATATTGATCTAAATGAAGTCGATGGAGACGATATTGACATGGGTGCATCAGGCAGTGGATTACACGATGACTACGTCGAACAACTCCAGTCATTGCAATGGATGGTGGATGATTGTCTCGGGCAACATGGAACTTTTGAGGTGAATGAGTATGGTGACATGGAAGAGCCTCCAAATGAATCGACACAGAGATTCTACAATCTATTGTTAGAGACAAATAAGTCATTGTTTGAAGGGGCATCAGATTCAAAATTATCAATTTGTGTTAGGCTTTTAGCTTGCAAGTCCAATTGGAATGTCCCCGAGCAGTGTTTGGAGTTATTTTGTAAAATTCTTCACGATGTGACACCCTTCAAAGAGTTGTTGTCAAAAAAATATTACGATGTGAAGCGGTTAGTGTAGAAACTAGGGATGGGGGCTAAGAGGATTGATTGTTGTCCGAACGGCTGCATGCTTTATTATGATAATGATTCGGGCACAAATGACAGCGCACTGGAAGAATGCAAATTTTGTCAGACACCAAGGTACCGTATTCAAAATAGTGACCGTAGTAAGAACAAATCAGTTCCTATGAAGGCAATGTTCTACCTGCCAATAATTCCAAGGTTGCAATGACTGTTTACATCAACGCAAACTGCAGGACAAATGAGTTGGCATTATGAAAATAGAAGAACTATGGGCGTTTTACGATGCCCTTCTGATGGTATGGAGAATGGCATAACTAGACAAAACAAAGTATTTTTTGGGACTATCGCACTGGAAGGATAATCTGTTAAGACATAACCTTGATGTGATGCACATTGAGAAGAATTTCTATGATAACATTTTTAACACTGTTATGAATGTGGCTGGCAAGATGAAGGACAATGAGAAGGCAAGGATGGACATAGCTCTACACTGTAGACGAAAGGATTTGGAGCTGAAGCCGCAGCCAAATGGAAAAATGGTCAAACCAAAATCTTGTTACACTTTAACCGCCGATGAAGCAAAGTCAATTTGTCGGTGGTTAAAAGACCTTAGGATGCCTGATGGTTACTCCTCTAATTTGGCACGATGTGCTGATGTAAGAATGGGGAGGCTTCATGGGATGAAAGTCATGATTGTCATGTATTCATGGAATGTTTGCTTCCTATTGCTTTCGGTTCATTGCCCCCGCATGTTTCGAACCCACTTACAGAAATCAGTCATTTCTTCATAGATCTATGCTCTGCAACTTTAAGAATGGATGGTCTGAGGAAGATGGAAGAAAACATTCCAATAATTCTGTGCAAGTTGGAGAGGGTATTTCCTCCATTTTTTTTTTGATTCAATGGAACATCTCCCAGTGCATCTTGCATATGAAGCGAAGCTTGGTGGACCAGTACAATATAAGTGGATGTATCCTTTTGAAAGGTAATTTTATTACATTGTCACATTTTAATAAGTAGCGTCCCTTGAATAATGAGTTGTCACTAATGTTTTTTATTACTTAGATTCATGGGCGACTCTAAACGATCAGTTAAAAATAAGGCTAGGGTTGAAGGATCAACCTGTGCATCTTGCTTACACCGTGAGACAACCCATTTTTGTTCCCACTATTTCAACAACTTCATGTTGGCACCAAGAAATATTAGGAACGAGATAGATGCTGATAATACAGGGTATCCTTATATGCTGTCTGTATTTAACCTTCCTAGCTGTCATGCTGGCAATGAGCTTACTTTATGGTTAAGTGACGAGAAGTATGCATCGGCCCATTTTCATGTCTTGATAAATTGCACCGAGCTGAAACCATACCATGAGTAAGTTTCAACGACTTATTTTTTAAATAATCTATCACATGTTATATCAATTTCTCTATTAACACATCGTACACATTTTATTTGTCACTGTGTTCCTGCAAATTAATCAATTAAGTGAACAAGATGCTTCTGCTCGTACACATGCAGAATTTCCTGAATGGTTCAAGCAACAAGTAAGTGTCATATAACTTAGCAAACATTATCAAGCTTAATTGCTAATTGAAAAGTAAATATTTAATATGATTTACGTATTCGTAGGTGTATCAGCAACCATTAAGTGTGACTAATCAAAACTTGAGAGATTTAGCGTACGAGTCCTATAGCAGTGTTAGATCATGGCATACATACTTCGTTAATGGGTACAAATTCCACACAGATGAATGGAACGTGGGCAAAAAGACAATTAATAGCGGGGTTGTCGTACAGGGTAAAGGTAGTCTTATTTTATTGTAACTGGTTTGATCCATCGAGGACAGACACAAGGGTGGATCCCAAGTATGGAACTGTGGACATTTGTTGACAAGTGACCTCAAACACAAGAGGGGGGTGAATTGTGTGTGAATTGATTTTTGAAAACTTTTAGCAAATTAAACTAAGTTTAAAACTTGTTTTGATAAACAATAACTTAATAATAAAACTTTGTGAAATAAAGCGTATGGAAGATAAAAGCGTTGCGATAAATATAAAGAGATAAGGAAGAAGATGACACAGCGATGTATCCTGGTTCGGCCACACAACTACCCACGTGGCCTACGTCCAGTCCCCAAGGCAATACGACCAAGGGATTTCAATCAACTCTAGTTTTTAAAACAGGCTAAACTAGAACCTTTACAAATTAGAGAACTCTTAAAACAATCACAGGACGTATTATCCCTTGTGCAAGAGCCTCAAGAAACCGTTCGTGAGATCACACTCACTTAAAAACAAACTGTAAAAGTTTTACAATGAGAAAGCACTCAAAAGTGCAGATATAAGATACAACTTGAAGCACAATAATAGTAACACCTATATGGTGTATAAGTTTCTCAAAATAATATGATCACGTGAGTGCAAGAGTAAAATAAAATAGTAATCAGAGTTTAAGCACAATAGAGAGTAGAAGAGAGTAGTAGATGGGGCATTTTTCCAAGGCTGCCAAGCTTCCTATTTATAGAGAATAGGTTAGGGTTCAATGTGAAATTAGGTCAAGCCTCTTAAAATACATTTCTGCCGCAGCATAATCGATTATATAAAATCCATAATCGATTATTTAATGTGTTTTCAAGAAGCGCGCGTCTGGACAGAAAGGTCATAATCCATTACCATAATCGATTATGTCTTCACTGGTTTTTCACCAAAGAAGATAATCGATTGCCTTAATCGATTATGATGTTACTGACTCTTTAATAAAATGCTATAATCGATTACATAATCGATTACAGGGTTTCAGGTGTAGCACGTTGGAAGTCAGTAAGGTCATAATCGATTATCCAATTTCAATAATCGATTATTATATTTCAAAATTTGAAATCAACGGCTTTAATATCATAATTACTCATTAACACTCATTAAAGCCATTTAACCACGACTCATAATCGATTATAGCATTTCCATAATCGATTATGGTGCGTATCAGGTGGTTTTTCAAAAACTTGATAATTAAGGAAAGATTGCCCAATTAAGCTCAATTTAATTGTCAGTTTTAATCACATGTTATTATTTATTTAATCACATGATTTATCTTTTAAAGCACATGTTAAATATGTGTGTGTGTGAGTGACCATATTAAATTGAAAACCCTACTTACCATTTACAGATTATTCTAAAACAACCAATACAAGTAGTAAAATTCCCTTTTTACCCCTCTTGATTGCTTTGCCTAATCTTGACTGCTCGTTTGGCCTTTTCCACGCTTTTTGTAGATAAGTCCTTTAGACTTAAAAATTGCTTTTGTCATTCATCAAAATATATGTACCTGTCAAGGCATACATCCACAAACTCCCCCTTTTTTATGATGACAAACATCTCATGAGGGAATTTCTAAAATATAGAGTTAGAGCAATGAGTATATATATTTGAGTTTTAAAACGTTTGCTCAACTCTCCCTCACTTCATGCAATATTTTGAAATTCTCAAAATTCTCCCCCTTAAGCATGCACTCAAATATCTCTCCCCCTTTTGGCATTATCAAAAAGCGGGAAAAGCAAGTTAAATACTACATGGCATATATCCACCAATATTTTAAACATTTCAAGCATGAGACATATTTAGCCATGGCATGCATATAAATAGTAAACCACACATCATAGTCATAGATAATTAAAGAGTGTGCATACGGAAGCTAAATTGCCAGGAAAATACAGTCATAAAAAAAACAGTAGTGAAATGTATAAACTAAATATAAAATAGTACTATATATAGTACTCATCACCACCATCTCCTCCATCATCATTACGACCATCATCATCACACCATCACCATCAGTGCCATCATCAGTGCTGCTGCTGCTGTCCAAGTCAACCTGAGGCTGTGGTGCTCCACGGAGTGGGGTGGCCTCAGATGCAGTGACTCTACGCTCCAAGGATTTTACTTCCAATGAGAGCTCACGAATAGCCGTAGAGTTTGCTCGGATTTCAGTGGTGTTCACCCAAACCTCAGCTAGAATACTCTCAAGTAAAGCCATCATTTCTGGTGAGGCTGTAGCAGGAGGTGCCTGTGAAGATGATGCTCCACCGGTGTTGGTTTGCTCAGTTGTACACCATTTCCATCCTTTGGGTTTGTATTCCCAATCACCACCTAGAGACATGATTCCCATATGGTTAATTGTACCCTCTTTCATCATAGCATGGAATTTCTTGTAATCCAGCTTAGTCTCTCCAGTGAGATTAACCCTAACATGCCTAATGATGCGGGTCACCAGATTACCATAGAGTAACTCAGCACTACCCCTATTGTCATACATATGCTGCATGACCAAGCCAGCCCAGTTTACTTTCTTTTTCTTTTCCAGTAACCATAGAATAACAACATCCATTCTCAACAGCTGTGAAAAATTATGGCGTGTAGGAAATAGAAGCCTAGCTTCCACATAGTGCAACAACCTGCTTTGCACTTTCATTTGCCCACCAGTTATTTCCTTGTCATTAGCATCAGAAGGATCAGATAAGACATCCTTGATGGCTTGGATTCTAGCAAATTCATTTACCAAGGGTTCCGCAGCAGGACCCTCAGCAGTGGCATAAGTACCTTCAGAAGGCAAGCCAACAACTCTTCCAAACGCCTCATCACTGAGACGAATGGGTTTCCCACAGACTTCAGACATTAATACGCCATCAACTAGCCTAAGGTTGCAGTAAAATACCTTAACCAAGTCTGGGTAGACATCCTCTGATTGTGACAGAAACTCAGTGATTTCTGCATGGTCCAGATACTCCAAAAATTTGAAGTTGCTCTTCCGCATCCATTCAATGTCCAGAAAACGAGGTTTCTGAATCTCTTTCCCAATGTAGGTGCTCATATAGTTTGCCAACTGATCCCCATTGGTGAACCATTTATCCACTTTTTCTTGTGTAAGTGGACCCGGATTGATCGCTGCTGTTCTTTGGCGTTTTGGAGGCATGATGATGATAGGAGTTGAGTAGGAGATGAAGATTTTTGAAGAAAAATGAGTTTTTAGAGCAGAAAACCAGAGAAAACGTGATAGTAGAGGCGCAAACAGTGTAAGGCAAGCAGAAAATGACGTTAGGGTTCGGGTTTACCTTATAAACTCGCACAATAATCGATTATCTTACCGTCATAATCGATTATTTTGATGATGTGGCAGCTCCTGATTGGCTGGGTCCTGCCCATGTGGTTTTGGCGCCAACCCTTCAGCTTCAAATAATCGATTATATGATCGATTATTTTCTGGGTTCTTCATCAGAAATCGATTATGGATGAACATTGAAGAACACTAATCGATTATGTAATCGATTATTATGTTTCTGGATTTCTGAATTTGTAGTACTAATCGATTGTGTTAATCGATTATCATCTTCCTGTCCACGCTGCTCAAAGAGACAGTGGGATGCATAATCGATTATAGTAATCGATTATGACTTCTCTGTTTTGTGGCCTGAAACTTTTATTTTGGCATAATCGATTATGATAATCGATTATGCTCTTTCTGCCTGCACACTTAATAAACATATTAGCAAATAACAAGGTGTGTTATGCAGAAATGCATGACTGATTCAAAATCCCTAATTCAGTTCTTATGAAAAAGAAGCTTTCTTTTGATAGGGGTTTTGTAAAAATATCTGCAAGTTGTTTGGTTGTTTCAACAAATTCAATCATGCAATCCCCTTTTTGAACATGATCCCTTATAAAGTGGTGTCTAATTTCAATGTGTTTAGTCCTTGAGTGATACACAGGATTTTTAGTGAGGTTTATGGCACTTGTGTTGTCACATTTTATGGGAACAGTGTTGAGATTAATTCCATAATCATTTAACTGTTGCTTCATCCAAATGATTTGTGCGCAACAACTACCCGCCGCAACGTATTCCGCTTCGGCGGTGGATAAAGCCACACTTGCTTGCTTCTTGCTATGCCAAGAAACTAAAGCATTTCCTAGTAAGTGGCAAGTTCCACTAGTGCTTTTTCGGTCTAATTTGCAACCCGCAAAATCAGAGTCCGAATATCCAATTAGGGTACAATCTGCCCCTTTAGGGTACCATAAACCCATGTTTTGTGTGCCAATGAGATATCTCATGATGCGTTTTACCGCGGTGAGATGTGATTCTTTTGGGTTTGATTGAAAATGTGCACACATGCAAACACTAAACATGATATCAGGGCGACTAGAAGTAAGATAAAGAAGAGAACCTATCATACCTCTATACTTACTTATTTCGATGGATTTACCATTTTCATCCTTGTCGAGGTAACAGGATGTGCTCATGGGAGTTGATAGTTCTTTTGAATTGTTCATCCCAAACTTCTTAAGAAGCTCTTTGCAGTACTTTGACTGATTGATGAATATTCCTTCCTTTGATTGCTTAATTTGCAACCCAAGAAAATAGTTGAGCTCCCCTATCATTGACATTTCAAATTCACTTTGCATAATTTTTGAAAAATCCTTGCACAAAGCTTCGTTAGTGGCACCAAAAATTATGTCGTCCACATATATTTGCACAAGTAAAATGTCATGCTTTTTGTTTTTGATAAAAAGTGTGGTGTCAACCTTTCCTCTTTGAAAACCATTTTCAAGTAAGAATTTGCTTAGGCGTTCATTCCAAGCCCTAGGGGCTTGCTTTAGACCATATAAAGCCTTTTTCAGTTTGAAAACATGGTTTGGAAATTCATAATTTGTAAAACCAGGAGGTTGATCCACATAAACCTCTTCTTGAATAAAACCGTTCAAGAAGGCGCTTTTGACATCCATTTGAAAAAGTTTAAAATCCATGATGCAAGCAAAAGCAAGAAGCATACGAATAGCCTCTAGTCTAGCTACGGGAGCATAGGTTTCATCAAAGTCTATGCCCTCTTGTTGGTTATAGCCCTTAGCAACAAGTCTAGCTTTGTTTCTAGTTATTATTCTATTTTCATCTAGCTTGTTATGAAAAACCCACTTAGTTCCAATTACTAAATGGTTTTTGGGTTTAGGGACTAATTCCTAAACATCATTTCTTTCAAATTGGTTTAATTCTTCTTGCATGGCAAGTGTCCAATGTTCATCTACTATGGCTTCATCAACGTTATTAGGTTCAATTTGAGAAACGAAAGCCATATAATGACATATTTGATTAAGAGAGTTTCGAGTTGTTACCCCTTTTGATATATCACCTATTATATTGTCAAGAGGATGGTGTCTTGATGTTCTCCATTCTCTTGGAAGATCGGGAAGGGGTGTCTCTTCTTCTTGTGGAGGTGGTTGATCAGTAATGTTCTCCTCTTGAGTTCTTTTCTCCTCAAGAAAAGTGTTTCCCAGAATTTCTGCAACATCATCAACACTATCCTCTACTACAATTTTAGGGTTAGTCTCATCAAAAGACACATGCATAGATTCTTCAATGGTCATAGTTCTTTTATTATATATTCGAAAAGTTTTTACTAGAATTGGAATATCCAAGAAATATACCTTCATCAGCTTTAGCATCGAACTTACCAAGATTTTCTTTACCATTATTTAAAACAAAGCACTTACATCCGAATACGTGAAAGTGGGAGATGTTAGGCTTCCTTCCTTTGTAAATTTCATAGGGCGTTTGTTTCATAATAGGTCTTATAAGGACTCTATTCATCACATAGCATGCGGTGCTTACCGCGTCTGCCCAGAAATACTTAGGAAGGTTGGTCTCATTGAGCATCGTCCTCGCTAGCTCTACTAGAGACCTATTTTTCCTTTCCACCACCCCATTTTGTTGGGGAGTCCTTGGTGAGGAAAAATTATGCCCGATTCCATTTTCAGTACAAAAGGCCTCAAATGCCTCATTTTGGAACTCACCACCATGATCACTTCGGATAGTTACAATGTTTAATCCCATCTCATTTTGAATAACCTTGGCAAGTTTACGAAAGGCACCGAAAGCGTCATTTTTATGAGAAATAAACAATGTCCGTGTATAACGAGAATAGTCATCCACAATTACAAGTGCATAGTAATTACCACCAAAGCTCATGGTTCTAGATGGACCAAACAAATCCATATGTAAAAGCTGTAAAGGCCGGTTTGTAGAAATAACATTTTTAGTTTTGAAAGAGGCCTTTACTTGTTTTCCTTTTTGACAAGCATCACACATTTTGTCTTTTTCAAAACAGAGCTTTGGTAAACCAATTACTAAGTCCTTGCGAACCAACTTATTAATATGGTCCATGTGAATATGGGCCATCCTCCTATGCCATAGCCAAGTTTCATCCTCTTTGCTAATTAGATAGCATACATCATTTGAAGGTAGGTCATCTAAGCAAACCATATAGATATTTCCAATTCTTTGTCCAATTAACTTGGTTTGATTTTTAGAATCTATGACTGTGCATTTTAAGTTATCAAAAACAACATTGAAGTTCTTATCACAAAGTTGGCTAATACTCAAAAGATTGTGTTTTAAACCTTCAACATACAAAACATTTTCAATGATGGGATTTGGACTCTTACCAACCGTTCCAATTCCCAAGATTCTACCTTTGTTGTTGTCACCGTAGAAAACAAATCCACCCTTTTTGGGTGTGAGAGAGGAGAACTTGTTTTTGTCCCCCGTCATGTGCTTGGAGAATCCGCTATCAAGATACCAATTAGTGTTCCTTGCTTTCAAGCACACCTACAAAACAATTTCAAGTTTTAACTTTTGGTACCCAAATCATGTTGGGTCCTTGAGAGTTAGCTTTGGGCGCATTGCCCTTTTTAACCCATACTTTCTTCCCTTTGGCATTCACATTCTTTCTAGCATTGCAAATGGATGCAGTATGTCCCTTTCTACCACAATAGAAGCATTTTACGAAAGGACTACTAGAAGTATTGGTTGGGCTAAAAAACTTTTTAAAGGATTTTTCATGTAATTTAGGGTGATAACCCAAACCAGCTTTATCATAAGTTCCTTTTTGATTTCCTAACAAAACATTGAGGTTGTCTCTCCCATTTGTGAATTTTGCAAGGATATCATACAAGTCCTCAATTTTGTTTTTCAAAACATTACATTCATGGCATTTCGAAATTTCATATGTTTTGTTTTCACATGATATGCATGATGAGGTTTTGTTTGAAAGAATTTGTTTTTCCTTGATAGCCTCCATTTCTTTATTTAATAAACCTATTTCAAGACTAGAAATGGTTTTCTTTGAAGATAAAATGATTTTTCTAAGACGCATGCTTTCATCATTCAATTCTTCACATGCACAAAGTAAATCATCATATAACAATTCATTTTCAATTTCATTATCAGTTACCTCATCCTCGTCGTCCTCATGATTGGCCATGAGGCAAAGGTTTGCTTCCTCGTTGTCGGATTCATCGGAGGAGTCCATGTCATTGTCTTCCCAAGCAATGTATGCTCTCCTTCCTCTTTTGTCCTTTTGTGGCCTCTTTTCAAATTTGTCATTCTTCTTTTGACTTAGAGGACACTCGGGCCTTATGTGACCTTTCTTTTTGCTGTTCAAGCACGTTGGCACATAAGTGGTTCCTTCTCCATCAACATTCTTTTGAGGAGTGAAGCTTGGTTGTGTTTTCCCTTTGTTCCTCATAAATTTCTTAAATTTTCTTACCATTAGACTCATATTCTCATCTCCTTCACCAAGCTCATCAAGTTCATCAAAGTCAATATCCTCCTCATTTGTTTCACTTATACTTGCTTTGAGAGCAAGCCCTTTCTTTTTCTTATCACTTTCCTCACTTTCAATGAGGCGGTTCAACTCAAGTTCATGTTCCTGCAATTTACCAAATAGAGTTGCCAAAGACATAGATGTTAAATCACGTGATTCGGAAATCGCAGTTACTTTGGGTTGCCAACTTCTATTTAAACATCTAAGAACTTTATTTATTAAATCTTCATTATTAAACACCTTCCCAAGAGCCCTAAGATGATTTATTATATGGGTGAAGAGTTTTTGCATATCTTGTATGCTTTCACCTTATTTCATCCTAAATAGCTCATACTCATGGGTTAATGTGTTCATCCTAGCCCTTTTGACCTCGGTAGTGCCTTCATGGGTCAATTCAAGGGTGTCCCACATTTCTTTAGCGGTCTTGCAATTTGAGACCCTATAGAACTCATCGTAGCTTAAAGCTGAGGTGATGTTGTTCCTAGCTTTCAAATTGTATTGGACCTTTTTCTTTTCCTCGTCGGTCCAAAGAGTTTTTGGTTTATCCACCGAAGCACCATTAACTTCGTGCCTGGGGATAAATGGACCATTTTCCACAGCATCCCAAATATCAATATCAAATGCTTCTAAAAAGATTTGCATTCTTTCTTTCCAATAACCATACCCCTCACCATCGAACAATGGAGGTCTGTTTACGGAATTACCCTCATTACGAAAACTGTTTGAAGTCATCTTTCCTCTTGAGACGGTTTCGTCCTTTATATCCAAGAGTTAAGCTCTAATGCCACTTGTTGACAAGTGACCTCAAACACAAGAGGGGGGTGAATTGTGTGTGAATTGATTTTTGAAAACTTTTAGCAAATTAAACTAAGTTTAAAACTTGTTTTGATAAACAATAACTTAATAATAAAACTTTGTGAAATAAAGCGTATGGACGATAAAAACGTTGCGATAAATATAAAGAGATAAGGAAGAAGATGACACAGCGATGTATCCTGGTTCGGCCACACAACTACCCACGTGGCCTACGTCCAGTCCCTAAGGCAATACGACCAAGGGATTTCAATCAACTCTAGTTTTTAAAACAGGCTAAACTATAACCTTTACAAATTAGAGAACTCTTAACACAATCACAGGACGTACTATCCCTTGTGCAAGAGCCTCAAGAAACCGTTCGTGAGATCACACTCACTTAAAAACAAACTGTAAAAGTTTTACAATGAGAAAGCACTCAAAAGTGTAGATATAAGATACAACTTGAAGCACAATAATAGTAACACCTATATGGTGTATAAGTTTCTCAAAATAATATGATCACGTGAGTGCAAGAGTAAAATAAAATAGTAATCAGAGTTTAAGCACAATAGAGAGTAGAAGAGAGTAGTAGATGGGGCATTTTTCCAAGGCTGCCAAGCTTCCTATTTATAGAGAATAGGTTAGGGTTCAATGTGAAATTAGGTCAAGCCTCTTAAAATGCATTTCTGCCGCAGCATAATCGATTATATAAAATCCATAATCGATTATTTAATGTGTTTTCAAGAAGCGCGCGTCTGGACAGAAAGGTCATAATCGATTACCATAATCGATTATGTCTTCACTGGTTTTTCACCAAAGAAGATAATCGATTGCCTTAATCGATTATGATGTTACTGACTCTTTAATAAAATGCTATAATCGATTACATAATCGATTACAGGGTTTCAGGTGTAGCACGTTGGAAGTCAGTAAGGTCATAATCGATTATCCAATTTCAATAATCGATTATTATATTTCAAAATTTGAAATCAACGGCTTTAATATCATAATTACTCATTAACACTCATTAAAGCCATTTAACCACGACTCATAATCGATTATAGCATTTCCATAATCGATTATGGTGCGTATCAGGTGGTTTTTCAAAAACTTGATAATTAAGGAAAGATTGCCCAATTAAGCTCAATTTTAATTGTCAGTTTTAATTACATGTTATTATTTATTTAATCACATGATTTATCTTTTAAAGCACATGTTAAATATGTGTGTGTGTGAGTGACCATACTAAATTGAAAACCCTACTTACCATTTACAGATTATTCTAAAACAACCAATACAAGTAGTAAAATTCCCTTTTTACCCCTCTTGATTGCTTTGCCTAATCTTGACTGCTCGTTTGGCCTTTTTCACGCTTTTTGCAGATAAGTCCTTTAGACTTAAAAATTGCTTTTGTCATTCATCAAAATATATGTACCTGTCAAAGCATACATCCACAACATTCGCATGGCCGGAAGATATCAACAGTTTGATCCGTTTATAATTGCTCAGAATGCAAAACAATTTTATTATGTCCCTTATCCAGCAATGCGAACGGACAAACGAGGTAGGTGTGTTGCTGTCACTACCAAGCCTAGGGGTTGAATAGAAATCGATGATGCAGAGGATGAGATGCCCTTCCAGGCGGATGAATCGTCACATGTTAATGAAGTAATTAAGGTCGAGCGTATTCCTGACATGTTGGGATCTGCAGCTGATGGAGAAGAAGTGGTCATTGGTAATCAGTCATCAATGCATGCATCATCAGAGGAAGAAATCGAAAGTGATGACTCAATGCAAGAAGAAGAAGAGTTGGACTTAGAATCAGATGACGATACCGAGTCTGAATGAGAATTTTACGGTTAAGTTATTTTTATTGTATTTTAAATATTTGCTTATGCAATTAAATGTAAGACTTGACAAGTTTCAATGTTAGATATTATTAATTATATGTATATTTTGAAAACTCTGTTAGATATCATTTGATTTATTATTTTTACATTGATTCATAATTGTGCTATAAAAATAGATATGTCAACATCAGGAGGACAGCAGCCTCGCCCCCCATCTCCTAGCGGTGATAGGGGAAGGGGAAGGCTAAGCGGGGACGATACATCGTCAAGTCCCAGGTGCTAGCTTCTGTTGCTGCTGCTTCTTCCGCACCCACCCCATCTGCACCTACCCCGACCCCTACAGGAGGCTTCCCCGCCCATTCTACACCCTCCCGGCCCATTCTACACCCTCACCTACCCATACTACACCACCCCTGACCCACACTACACCATCCTCGACCCATATTGTACCCACTCGCTTCGAGCCACGGCGCTCACTAGCCGGCTACTTGCCGCCCCCTTCTGCACCAACACCACACCCACCACCACCACCATCATCTGCTACGTCGGTCACACAGCCAGCAGGATTGTCGTTTATGTCGACTCTCGGGATGACGCCACATCCGAACACGACCATTCCATCCTCATCATTTGCACCCCAGTACGATCACGGCACGACCATTCCATCCTCATCGTCTGTGCAGGAGCCGGCCGCCACGGAGGACGTGCCTGAGTGGGCCAGGATTCCTGCACCTAAGGGTCGACCATCGGTCCGGCCTGTTTTTGGAGCATAAGTATTTTTTAATTTAATGTTTTATAACAATTACTATTTTAGTTAAGTTTCAATAAATTGTTGGTTGTCATATTGTTACCTTTTTAAAATTATAAACTTTTCAGGTTTATCCCATTGAAAGTGGGATCGAAGAACGTTACCTACGCCATCAGGACGCAGTATCGTCGTTTCTGGCCATCATGGGGGGTGATACCGATGGAAAACCAGGATCGTATCTTCAAACGATTCGGGGTAAGTTGTTGTTTATTATTTGCTGTAATTTTATATTTATTTTTCACGCATTTTATATATATATATATATATATATTTTATAATGTTATTGATATTTTTTCTTTATTAACAGGACCTTGTGCGCTGGTTACCGGAGCATACCTCACAGATACGTGCTATCTTTGACGACCGAGCAAATCATAGACTGAGGGACATGCTCCGGGAGCGTAGGGAAAGCCGAATATGTCCGGATTACATCGGGCCCAACATCTGGGCCAGCTATGTGCGTACTGGGACACTCCAACTTACAAGCTGTAGTGTCAGCAGGCGAAGAGGAATCAAACTTCCAAGAAGGGCGGGAGCCTACACACTGGTGGTTCGATTAACCACATGCAGCATGCCATTAACTTGGTATGCATATATAAATTATTTTATTTATAAAATTTATATTTTTATTAATAATTTATTTTAGTAATTAATTGGTTTTATTCGTATGTCGTTTGCAAGCAGGAGAGCTTTTGCGGTCGGTTGATATCCCTATGGTCTTTACACAAACCCATATACGCGGGAACACCGGCGAGTATGTTGATGAGAGATCCAGGTTGACTGTGGTGAGCTTTGATGTCTTTTTACATTTATATTATATGTTATTATTATAGTTTAATAATATAATGTTTTTATTGTATTGATCGCAGGAGGAGTTCAGTAACAGGTTTACTTAGGTAGCATCTGAGGCTGCCTCTTGCTCTGGTGCCTCGGATCCTTCCTAGCTGGGCCCGCTGAGGTTGAGCGACTACAGACCCAGGTGTGGATTGATGTGGCAAGCGGGAAGAAGAAGGGGCAGATTTACGGTACTGGGAGCCTAGCTCGTACACTACAAGAATTTAAGCTATTTCCCAGGGCATATTACCCAAGGCAAAATATCCCTAGGAAATTTTTACGTTTCCCACGGATTAGACCCTGGGAAATTTCTCGCTATTCTTCCCACGGGTTGGGCCTTGGGTAACACAGGCGCGAACTGTTCCCACGTGTTTTCCCACGGATTGGGCCGTAGGTATCTGATTTGGATGTTTCCCACGGGTTGACCCCTGGGAAAATTGTCCATTTCCCACGGACTGAGCCGTAGGAAAAAACCCGGCGTTTCCCACGGTTTAAACCGTGACAACTTTCCCAGGGACTATGCCGTCGCAAAAGGAAACGCTGTTTCCCACGGGTATAGCCCTAGGAAATATGCAAATACACTTCACATCCGCGCCATCTTCCTTCCCTTGCGCGGCTCATCTTCTCCACTTCACACTAATGGCGCTACCCCAACCTCCGTCGCGACGCCCAACCCTTTCCCGGTCCGTCAGCGCCTCGTTCATAACCAGTAAGCTTTTTCTTTCCCTCTTTCTTTCTTCTTCTTCTCCTATTTCCCTCTTTCCCTCTTTCTATATTTTCCCTCTCTCATGACCATCTCCGGCCACTGTGCAGCCCCACCACAGCTCCATAGAACCACCGCCCGCGGCTGCAGCTCCAATTCCCACCGGCCACGTACACACCTCAGGTTAGAACCTCCATTGGAGGTTTCCTTTGAACCTTATGCTAGCTACTGTCAATGTCCCTTTAATTTGAACCCTATGCTGAAATTGATCTTTTCTATTGCATTGGAACCCTATGCTCAACTATTGTATGGTAGAGTATATTTTGCAAGGTTATTTTCTCAGGAACAGCAAATGTTAGAAATCTGTCTTTTATTTTTGTACTTTCTCCTCTATTGTACATCTCCATTCTATGAGATATCATTTGAGTGGCGCAATGTGGGGAACTGTAACTTGCTTGAAGCTATTGTTGTTCTGATTATGTAGCTTAGGAACTGGAAGCAAACCTCAAGCCTTGGGGTTTGATGTTGTGCTTAGAAATGAAAAAGGGTGGGATGGAAGATGAGTAAAAATTAGTAGTTGTTTAGAGTGAAGTCAATTGTGAGAAGAGTCTCGCTTTCTCTGTCTTTCAAATGAAGATTATATGAAGGATATTTTTGGAAGTAATCCACCTTTCAATATGCTTTTGTATGCTTTAGTTTTCTCTATTGGCCTTTTGATTGAGTTATATTTACTGATAAGCTAATATGAGTTTTTTCGCAATCTTTTAATTTTCTATTTAAATGACTCTCATTTTGTGTGTGGATAGTCTACAAAGAAATAAGTTTTGGAGCTCTTTTTAATATAGAAATTTTTTCTGAGCTAATTATGGAACTCTTTTAAAGTTCCTAGAGGAGATTATCTTCATGTCCATCTCCTATTTTTCCCCAAAAAGTATTATATGACTAAAAGTATTAACTAATAGACATACTTAATGCTAAAGTTATTGACTAATGATCAATTTTGCTGCCAAGTGTGTTGGTTTATGTCAATGTGGTCTGCCCTTATTGGCTTATTAAGATTTAGGAATACATGTATCAATGGGCCTTAGGATGAGGTTAAGCCCTACTTTGATATTATGGACTAATATTAGAAAAAGCTTGATGAGAAATTGGAATGCCTTATGTTGATGGGACTATATTTTACTGATTGCCTTTTTTCTTCTTCTTTGGTGGCATTAAATTTACTACTTGGTCTAGTTTGAGTAATAAGCTGATGGGGGTCATTTTATGTCATTGGAAGGTAACATTTGTACTCTTTCTTTAGAATGATAACTAATGCTAGTTTCAAAATGTGCAGAAATGTAAGTGCCTAAATTTCCCACATCATTTAATTATTTTCACTTTTTGTCACACCATATGGGGATATCAGAACATTGTTATAGTTGCATTTTATCTTGCTTAACAATAGCTATCTTTTGTGATGTATGGTTGAATGAATTTCTTTTTAAGTTAAAATTCTAAAAGCTAGTTCTGTAATGATTGTGAGCTACAAGAATCATTTAGATTTATACCATTCAATGTGTCTCGTTTATATAACTCATAAGTATCCCTCCTTTCAATTAACATTTATAATCTTATAACCGAGGTGATACACACTAAATGGTACCAACCAAGAACTAGAAACTCCTAAAGATTTCTCAGACACAGTTGACTAATCAAAAGCACAAAAACGACATTATTAATGTCAATGAGAACGTGGTTTTTGATTGTGAAGCATTTGGTGGATACATCTAAATGGACATGTTGAAATTTAATGTTAAAATTTATCTGGATTTTTTATGAATATGCAGAAGATGGATGTTATCCTTCGAATCGTAGTTGGGTGTATGATAGGTTATATCCGAAAAGAAGGGGTTTGAAACAAACTTTCGTAGATGGGGTTGAAGAGTTTGTTACCCAAGCAAAAAGCGACAAAAGTGTTTCATCGATGATGGAAATAGAATTAGATGTCTGTGTGCTAAATGCCGATGTCGAAAGATTAAGAGTGAAGACCTTGTGAAGACTGACTTGTATATGAATGGGTTCCAGGAAAATTACTGGATTTGGACTCTCCATGGTGAAGAAGTGCCACATGTTGATTTAGGGGTTGAGGAGAATTGCACGGGTGCCTCAAGCAGTCGCACAGATATGGGATATGGGGAACAATTTGTGTCAATGCAGGAGATGGTGTCTGATGCTCTTGGGGTCAATGATGCGCACGATTACGATAACACCGAAGATCTTTCGAATGAGGAAGCACAAAGATTTTATAATCTTTTAACTGAGACAGCTAAAAAGCCATTGTTTGAAGGGGCCTCGGACTCTAAATTCTCGATGTGTGTAAGACTTTTAGCTTGCAAGTCCAATTGGAATATTCCTGAAAAGTGTTTGGATTTTTTTTTGAAGATGCTTCAGGACGTGACACCTATAAAAGGAGTTGTACCAAAGAATTATTATGGTGCAAAGAGGTTAGTGTCGAAGCTGGGATTGGAAGTCAAGAGGATTGATTGTTGTATTAATGGGTGCATGTTGTACTACGACAATGAATTCGGCATAAATGATGGAAATTTGGTAAATTGCAAATTTTGTCAAGCGTCGAGGTATCGCCCTCCCAAGTCTGGGACAAGTAAGAACAAACCAATTCCCGTAAAGGCGATGTTCTATTTGCCAATAGTTCCGAGACTACAGAGAATGTTCGCATCAATGCAAACTGCAGGAGAAATGACGTGGCACTTTGAGAACAAAATAAGTTCAGACGCCTTACGACATCCGTCCGATGGCGAAGCATGGAAGCACTTTGACCGGGTACATACTGATTTTGCTGCGGATCCACGCAATGTACGACTTGGTTTAAGCTCCGATGGTTTTACCCCGTATATCCAAGCGTCAGCTTCGCCATATTCTTGTTGGCCCGTAATTGTTACTCAATACAATCTTCCTCCTAATATGTGCATGTCGAAACCTTATATGTTTTTGACGTGTCTCATACCGGGACCATCCAGTCCGAAGGCTGGTATTGATGTTTATTTACAGCCTTTGATTGATGATTTGAAGAGGTTGTGGAGCGGCGTGTTGACGTACGATATCGCAAGGAAGGAAAATTTTATAATGAAGGCAGCTTTGATGTGGACCATTAATGACTTCCCTGCTTATGGTATGTTGTCTGGTTGGGGGACTCATGGTAAATTGGCATGTCCACACTGCATGGAGTATACAAAGGCCTTTACCTTGAAACACGGGGGGGAAAGTTCTTGGTTTGGCTCGCATCGTATGTTCTTGGAAATGGATCATTCATTTAGACAGAACAAGAATGTCTTCAAAAAGGGGGAAGTTGAAAAAGATGCACCGCCGCCTAGGTTCACACCAGAAGAGATTTGGAGTAAAGTAAGAGAACTACCAAAAGTCACTGACAATGGTTGTGTGTCCAAATTACAAGGATACGGGGAGGGCCATAACTGGACAAAAAGAAGTATTTTTTGGGACCTCCCGTATTGGAAAGATAATTTGTTGAGACACAATCTTGATGTTATGCACATAGAGAAGAACTTTTTTGATAACATATTAAACACTATCATGAATGTGAGCGGGAAAACCAAGGACAATGAGAAGGCAAGAATGGACTTAGCTTTATACTGTAGGCGACCAGAGTTGGAGCTAAAGTTGCAGGCTAATGGGAAGATGTTTAAACCGAAAGCTAATTACACTTTAACTGTCGATGAAGCAAAGGCCGTTTGTCACTGGATAACAAAACTTAGGATGCCAGACGGTTATTCTTCCAACTTAGCAAGATGTGCCGATGTCAGCAAAGGAAGGATGCATGGGATGAAAAGCCATGATTGTCATGTATTCATGGAATGTTTACTTCCTATTGCTTTTAGTTCATTGCCAGTTCATGTCTTGAATCCGCTTACTGAATTGAGTCAATTCTTCAAGGATTTGTGCTCTGCAACGTTGAGGGAGAATGACCTGATTAGGATGGAGCAAAATATTCCCATCATTCTATGCAAGTTGGAGAAAATATTCCCCCCTGGTTTCTTTGATTCTATGGAGCATCTCCCAGTACATCTCGCATATGAAGCAAGGCTTGGTGGACCGGTTCAATATAGGTGGATGTATCCATTTGAAAGGTAATATAACCATCCTAGAATTTTACTTAGACTTTTTTCCCATTCGAAGTGAAAGGATATGACTATGACCTTGTTGTTTTATAGATTCATGGGTGATTCAAAACGATCAGTGAAAAATAAGGCTAAGGTTGAAGGATCAATCTGTGCATCTTACTTACACCGCGAGACAACCCATTTTTGTTCCCATTATTTCAAGCACTTCATGTTGTCACCGACAAATAGTAGGAATGAAATGGAAAGTGAAATTGAAAGGCATCCGTTAACCTTGTCAGTCTTTTGCCAGCCCGGTCGTGCTTCCGGGAAGGAGACCTCTCACTGGTTATCAAACAAGAGAGGAAGTCGGCTCATGTTCATGTGTTGATCAATTGTACCGAAGTTAAACCATACCTTGAGTATGCATTTCATATCATTTTCTTTCAATAACCTAATAGTATATATTTTTCTGCTAATAATATATATTGTCCAACTTTACAGTGCCTTCTTGATATCTGAAAACAGCGAACAAGAACAGTCCGCTCGTATACATGCTGAATTTCCAATCTGGTTTAGGCAACAAGTTAGTATCTTAAAAATCTTTTAATTATCCATATCCACTGTATGTAAAATCTAGACATGATTTTTTTAGAACTGATATATGTAGGTTTACCGTGAGGAACCAACTCCCATCAGCAAACACTTAAGGAACTTAGCCGATGGTCCTAATACAGAAGTCAAAGAATGGCACACTTACTTCGTGAACGGGTACAAATTTCATACCCAATCATGGACGGAGGGCAAAAAAACCATAAACAGCGGGGTCCACGTAAAGGGCCTCACAGAAGGAATTGAAGATGACTTCTACGGTGTGATCCAACATATATATGAACTGGTGTACCCTTCTTTAGATTATACTAAAAGAATAGTTCTATTTTATTGTAATTGGTTCGATCCGTCCGGTAGAGGCACAAAATTTAATCCAAAATGTAATACTGTGGATATCCGAATGAGTAGAAGATATCAAAGGGATGATCCGTTTATCATGGCACAAAATGTGAGACAGGTGTATTATGTCCCTTATCCACCAACTCGTAGGGACAAACGAGGTTGGCTCGTCGCCATCAAGACAACACCAAGGGGTCGCATCGAAGTGGATGATTCAGAGGGAGAGGTGCCTTATCAAGTGGATGTAATGTCACATGTAGTTGAAGTCATTGAAGTTGACCCTATTGATGGCTTAGGTGACTTGCAAGTCGCTGGTGAAGAAGTGAATATCGCCAATTTGTCATCCATCCAGGAGCATTTGGATGAAGAAGACGATAATTCCATAGAAGAACGTGAAGAGACAGGATCTGAAGATGAGGAAGAAGATAATGACTCAACAGGAGCTGAAGACGATGTCTCAAATTCTGAATAAATCGTAGTTAATTTGTATTAGATCCTCTGAAGACTTTATGACTTTTTGGCTATTGGATTATTAGTTAGTTATATTTGTTGACTTTATGACTCAGATAACTTATTTTTGGTTGTTGGATTATTTGTTAGATATATTTGTTGACTTTATGACTTAGATAACTTATATTATTTCTATATCTGATAACTTCTGTTTTAACATTAAATTGCTCTGTAGACATGTCTTCAGGACGTGACCCACCTCCACCCATCAGAGGTAAGGGTAAGGGTATTATGTCTGATACTAACCCTCATCCAACTCCCCGTCGTCGTCGGAACAGACCTTCCACCAGTTTAGTGATTCGTGAGTCTATAGATGGATTCTCACGTATGCCTTCGACATTTACCTCGTCAGTGTCAGCACCAAACCCACATGTACCTACATCGCGCCCACCACAGCTAGCACCTTCACCGCCTCCATATGTTGCACCGACGTCGCCTCATATCGATATGATTCCCACTCCGGGGGTCACGTCACATGCACATTATAGAGCATCTACTTCAGCACGTGCGGATGAGGAGCAACAATATAGTCCCGGCTATTCACGTTCACCTACAGTTGCAGATGTGCATGAGCTGCCAGAGGAGCCAGTGGAGCAAGAGGAACTAGATGGGCCAGAGGTAGTTGAGCTCATGCCCGATGGTCGACCTATTATCAGGCCTAGTGGTAATGGGAAAGAATTAAAAAATAAAATTTCTATGTGTTTGGTTGATTCATGCATTTTGTTATAATTTATTACTTTGTGTTTATTGGTTCATGCATCTTTACTGTTAAGGTTCCTTCCATGTAAGAGAGCAGCGAGTGCCATCGCGTTTGTTATCCAGTAGAGGTATCATAGGACAATTACATCATGGGGAAAACTCACTGACAATGAGCGGATTAGTATGTTTGACGCTTTTAGAGTAAGTATCAAATTTCAATTTACTTAATGTGGTTTTTATTATTTCAAAAACTATTAGTATAAGAATTATTATTTATCTTAATACAGGGTCAGGCGGCATGGAGGAACGAAGATGAGTCAGAGATCGAGAGGATCTTTCACCATAAAGCCTCCGAACGCCTTTCTGATATGCTTAGGGAGGCCCGTGAGAGTGGCATACAGCGACCCTGGATTGGAGATGGTATTTGGGAGGAGTTACGTCGTTACTGGGCGTCTAATCAATTTAAAAAAGTATCTGATCAGGAAAAGAAAAATAGAGCATCAGAAAAGGGTGGGAGCCTACACACGGGAGGTAGCATTTCCCAGTCGCAGTGGGAAGAACGTATGGTATGTTCATACTGTCATTCTTTATGCTTTAAATGTATTTATTCCAACATAATAGTTCATTAATTGTTATCTTAATCATCTATGCTTGTGTTACAGGCTCGTCGGTATAATCGAGGGGTGCAAATTCACGAGGTCCACAAACGCACCCATACAAGGAAAGATACTGGCGAGTGCATAGATGAGCGCTCGAAGCGCACTCAGGTAATATGCCCTTTTTATTTTTGAAGAAGCTATTGACTTTAATAGATAATGTAAAACTCATACTTTGTTGGACTTGAGAGGCAGAGAGCCTCAAATGTTATGACTAGTTTGAGCATTGGCTTTCAGGGAGTTTAATAAGAAAGCAAGATTTTATTTCACATATTCTTTATTGAAGTGGGTATCTTTTTCAACTTTCAAGTTCTATGGACAAAGACAATGATGTCAGTATGTTTTTGATATGGATTTCACGCAAAAACGCTATGGTTTCTTGGTCACCAATTTGAATATATTGCTTTGTGTGAATTTTATTGAGCTTTGATTGACTTGTGGATTTAAATTGTGGTGTTCAGTTTGTAAAGTTTGGGATGTTAAAGTTTTAGGGGAAACTCTGTCCAATTTTCTGCATAATTAATCATGTAACATATTATTCATGTTTTGATTACTGAGTCTATAGAGTCACTTTATATTTGGACCTATTGATACTGTGGCATTGGAAATGTTATAACTAGTTTGGACATGATAATTTGCGTGAATCCTATTGAGCTTTTGATGATGACTTATGGATTTAAATTATGGTTTTCTGTTTGTAAACTTTGGGATGTTATAGTTTTAGGGGAAACTCTGTCCAATTTTTTGCATAATTAACCGTGTAACATATTGTTCATGTTTTGATTATTGAGTCTGTACGTAGAGTCACTTTATATTTGGACCTATTGATATTGTCTGGCATTGTAAATGTTATAACTAGTTTGGTATGTGATAATTTGTGTGAATCCCATTAAGCTTTTGAATGACGTATAGATTTAAATTACGGTGTTCTCTTTGTAAACTTTGGGATGTTCTAGTTTTAGGGGAAACTCTGTCCAATTTTCTACATAATTTATCTTGTAACATATCGTTCAAATTTTGATTATCGAGTCTGATGCATTGTAACAGGAGGAGTTTCATGAGAGGATGAGTCAACATAGGTCTCAAGCATCAGCCTCTTCACCATCCACCCAAGCTGACCCACAAGAGGATGAGCAGCTTTCGCTGAATGTTTGGGCAGACGTCGTCGGCGGCAAGTATAAGGGTCGTCTATATGGTGCTGGAGACCTTGCCGGCAACTATCGGAAAGGGCCCTCGCGCAAGTTAGAGATTAGGGTTGGAGCGTCCACCAGCAGTCGTCGCGCTCAGGAGTCTGCGGAGATTGCTCAGCTGAGGCAGATGTTGGTCGCTTCTCAGGAAAGGGAGCGGCAGAGGGATGAGGAGCATCGTCGGATGATGGATACGATGCGACAGATGATGGAGACAGTGCGACAGTTGCAGCAGCTGCAGCAGCCCCTAGCGCAGCAACAAAGACACCGACGCCAGGCTAGTCAGACGACCCAGCGTGCCCAGGAGGACGACGACGACTCTCTTGATCATTTTAATGAGGATCCTTATAATGAGGATTCTTAGACTTTTGTATGAATTTATGTTTCTTTTACTTATGATGATAATTATGGTTTGAATTACCTTTTTTTTTTTAACAAATGACTTGAATAACTTTTTTTGTAGAACAATTTGTTTTATTTACTTAATTGGCTTGAATTATGATGTTAATTTTTGTTAATGCATTCATATAAAAAATAATTATTTATTTATGTAGTTTAGCAATAGTTAACTTATGAAGCTAAAAAAAAAAAAAGGGGGTTTCCCTGGGCTTTTATCCCTGGGAAACTTTTCCCAAGGATTAATCCGTGGGAAATATTTCCCAGGGTTTTAACCCAGGGAAATATTTCCCAGGGTTAAAGCCCTGGGAAAACTTTCCCATGGATTAATCCCTGGGAAAATTTTCCCAGGGATAATTCTGTGGGAAATTTCCCAAGGACCTGACCGCGGGGTATTTCCCAGGGCTTACCCGTGGGAAACATTTCCGACCCCCTGAAAACCGACGGATCTGAATCCGTGGGTCATCCGTGGGAAATGTTCATTTTCCCACGGATTTTCTGGATTTCCCAGGGCCTATGGCCCTGGGAAAGAGCAAAAATTCTTGTAGTGGTACCATCCGTGGGGGGACGCCGAGCTTGACCATTTAGGAGCCTACATCCTCCGGCTCATAGGACACGGAGGAGGTGCAGCGACTGAGGCAGAAGGTGCAGCAGAAGAGGGAGGCGAACGAGCGCATGATGCAGCAGATGCAGATATTTTCTACGGTGATGACCGATGTGCTCGATTTGCTCCCACCCGAGAGGCGCAGCGCTCTGCAGGGGGTCCTCCATACCAGCCAGCCCTCCACTTCTACCGGTCCACCTCTACAGCAGCAAGATGCCGATGTGTCTTCTCAGCCACAACCTGATGGTCACCTTATGCTAGTGAAATTCCCCCGCCAAGACGACGATGACAGTTATTATGATGATGGTTATTATGATAGTTATAGTTGTAGGGTTTTGTAGCTATAGGATTATTTATGTATGGATTGCTATTGTATTTGTTTTATGTTTTTATGTTTTTATTTTATTTTAATTTTAATTTAATTACTTTTTAAATTTTATTTGTAATTTCAATTTTAATTATAATTAATAATATAATAAATTAATAAAGTAATTAAAATAAAATAAAATAAAATAATAATTTAAAAATAAAAATAAATTTTAATATTAAAAAATAAAAAAAATAATTAAAATAATATAAAATTAATTATTAATAATTAAAACAAAATAAAATAAAAAAATTAATTAAAATAATAATTTTCAATTAAAATAAAATTAATTAATTTTTATATAAAAAAATAATTTGCAATTACCGACGGACAATTCCGTTGGTAAGTTTGGAACCATATTTCCGACAGAATTGTCCCCCGATAACTCCCTCAGACACTTACCGATGGCCAGTTCTGTCGGTAGCTGGGCAACCCTACTGACGAGTTACCGATAGACTTTTCCGTCAGTAATTACCGACGGACCATCCAAATCCATCGGAAACCGTTACCGACGAGCTCATAACTGAAGGATACGTGTCCTTCGGAAATTCGTTGGTAATCAGACATTATTGACGGCCAAAAGTTGTCGGTAATCGCGTGTTTTTTTTTGTAGTGCATCTACTCTGTGGAGATGGTTGAGCAGTCTGCTAAACCTGCCAATTGACACTTCAAGTGTTCATCCAATCCTTTCATTATGTGATAAGCAATGGGGTGGTCAAGTGAAGGATCTTGTTCTGTCAGCTGTAATTCATATTTTCTGGTTTATTTGGTTTGCAAGAAACCAATTGAGGTTTAACAATCATTCTGTGTCAGTCAAAAGAATCATTCACTTGGTTTATACTAATGTTGCACTCTCAGGAAACTTAACTTCGGGCAAATCATCATCTTCAATTTTGGAATTCCAATTGTTGAAGTCCTTTCGTGCATCAATCCATCATCCTAAAGTTCCTTGGATCATTCAAGTAAATTGGTACAAGCCTCCTTGCGGTTGGATAAAATGTAACTCAGATGGTGCATCAAAAGGAAATCCAGGTCTTTCAGCTTATGGAGGTACTTTTAGAGATTCCAGTGATGCTATCTTAGGATACTTTTCAGATTTCATTGGTGTCTCCACTTCCTTCAATGCAGAACTGGTAGGAGCTATGAAAGCTATTGAATTGGCATATCATAAGTGTTGGCTTAAGTTATGGTTGGAATGTGACTCCCTCCTTAGTGGTTGTTGCTTTTAAATGCATTGATTTGGTTCCTTGGAGGCATAAGAATAGATGGAGAAACTATCTTGCTCTTACTATGAATATGTTATTTCAAGTTACTCATATTTTCAGAGAGGGTAACACATATGCAGATAAATTGGCTAATTTTGGTATTAATAGTCTATGTTTTAATTAGTGGAATTTGGCCCCAAAGTTTATTTTAGAGGACTTCAACCATAATAGGTTTGGTTTACCTCTATTTACATTTACTTGATTTTGTTACTTCTCACATGGGTTTTAGTTTGGTCCCCCTATGCTTTTTTTTTATTTATTCTTTTTTAATAATATTGTTGATCGAAGTGCTACAAATGATGAGTAGAATTTACAGTGCCAACCTAGTTGGGATCTTTTTTTCTACAGTGATTTGCACTTCTTCTTTGCTTGAAAAAAAACTTAATGATAAATTTCCTTACCAATCCAATTTTTAATAAATCAAGATAATCATTGATTTAGGTATAAATGGTTATTCTCTGACAAAATTCAACATAATCAACTTAGAAGTTTTAAAATACAATAATTGTACGACTATATAACTTAGAAGTTTTAAAGAAATGTCTTGCATGGCAATAAATGAAAGATGACATTAGAGAAGGTTGGATGTTTTGTAGCCTATAGCCAACTCCATCACTCAATTGTTTCTTCTGCCTAAAAGACATTGCAGCGAAGGATATTTTCTTCATGTTCACATTAATTAAATAGTTAATTCAATACATAAGTTTGTTTAACTTTTTTAGGGATGATACATTGGACAAATGTTTCTTCACACCAATTATACTCAGGATCAATATTCATTGCAACATTAATAAACTCTTTGACGACATTAACGATATATCTTTATAATAAAGCACAATCAAAAGTATTACCTTTAATAGTGTTTCCTTAGAAAGAAAAAAAATGCTATTAAATGTGACCCACATCACATTTAATAGTGATTACTAAAGGAAACACTAGTAAAGTTAGCTTTATCAGCATAGGTTGATTATTTTTCCACATGATGATTAAAAAACCTTTGATTATTTTATTATGAAGTGTGTACAATACGTCTCTATAAATCGTTTTCAAAAGTGTATAATTTAATGATTTATTAAAGCTTTAAATTTGAGGCCTAATGGGTTATTATTTCTTAAACTAATTAATATTGCAGAAACCCCAAACTAATATTGTAAACATGAAGCAGAAACTGGCGTTGTAGTATTTTTTATATCACTACTAACAAATATCATAATTTTGAGAATTACAGTAAGATTCGTTAGCTTTAAAAAACAAATAGATATGAAGCAAAACTTGGGAATTGGCATGGACAAGTGAATACAAAGTTACAAATTTATTGATAACAAAATTACTTTGACAACAAGAGCTTGTTAAATATTCCGGTCCCATTTGAAATTACAAAATTAAAAAAATCTTATTTCAAGTTGTTCTTTAATTGAAAAATTGAGATTACAAAAAGCTTTTAATTCAGCTCCAAGGCTTTCACTTGCCTGTTGAATCTTCTAATTCAAAATGCTTTTGATAGTAGGGGCGGTGGCGAAGAAGTCAATTAAAGGTAACTCTTTGGGATATGGAAAAGTAATCCATAATCTCATTTCTAGTTGCCTTTTATTTGAAAACCTGAATGTCTCTGCCCTCAAAAACGAGCTGTTCTATTTGCCTTACTGGTTGGGAAGGAGGGAGGGGAGAAAAAAAGATGTTGGAGAGGTACATTTGGTTAGGGAATATAACAAAATTCCTACCTCTTTCCCAAGAGCAAGAAGTCCAATTCTCAATAGTCCTGTTGACGTCTCTTCTAGTTCCTCATCTGATGAGGATAGAGCATAAACCCACGTTCTGGATTTTATTAGCGCTTACATCCTCTATTTTGGAATTTTTTAGCACTCACATCGTGGATGTTATTGAGCCAGATTTCTTTCATTTCCCGGAGTAAAAAGGGAGCTCCAGAAATGAACACCATGACAAATTGAAAATGAGTTAGTAAAATTTGGAGTGTGAAAGATAAGAATATAGACCAGGAATTATTTATAGGAGATTTTGGTCAAATTATTCAAAGTAATGTTTTCAATGGCTTTGAGTTTCAAAGCAATAGAATTGATGCATTGAGAAAATCATGCGTTGAATATCCTATTTTTTGTGCAGATATTATGGTTCACTTAACTTAATATCTTGTTGTATATGAATTGTTTCAACTAACGTGCACAGAACTGATCACCTACACATACGATTTTGTTTAAATACGAAGGAAAAATAATGTCTCCTCAAGTAATATAATAATTTTCCCTTTGCTTGATAGTGTTATTATAGGTGTTCTTATAGGTATATCTTTTAGTAGCACCTCTTCCAGGAAGCGCTTTAAATGGTGGAGTGTTGTTTTTAAAAAAAACTTATAGGGTAAAATAAGTGCTATGTTTTTTTATAGTGTTTTCGTCCAAAACTGTTATAAAATATGCACTATTCTCAATTTGTGATTGGTTGGAGACACCGAAACACCATATTTTAGGACAGCAGATTAGTATCCATTAGTGTACAATAGAATTCCAAGGGTTCGCAAGCAACTTATACATAACATCAATATGTGATTACCAAATAAAGGAACTCTTCCCTTGTCAACAAAACACAGATCTCAAACTTTATCCCAAAAAACAAAAAAAATAGATCCCAAACAAGAAGCCATCAACTGATCCCAAACAACATAAATATTACACATGAAGAAGTAACTTAATATTAATAAAAAAAAGAAGAAAAAAAAAAGAAGTAACTTAACCTACTAAATCAAGCAGAGGTTCAATACAAAAAGCAAGTTCCCACACTTATTTTTTTATTTCAATTTTTACTCTCGATCATTGTATCTATTAATAAATTTATTAACCATCTAATGCACATGATTAATCATAAATTCTATATAATCACGCGTAAAAAGTGCAGTAAAACAAGGTATGAAAATGCAAGGCTAGGATTCAACATTCAAGAGGCAAGACCAAGGTTTTAAATTGTGGTTGTGGTCGCGTTGCGTTTATTGCAATTGTGGACAACTACATGAAAATGTGGTCGATGCGGTCGCAATTGCGGTCGCGTTTTGATTTCGGAGACCTCCAAAACCTAAACGTTGCGGCCCAGATCGCGGTCGTGGACCTTTATTTAAAACGCTAGGCAAGACCTTTGACAAAGAGAGAAACAAAGGCCTCCATTGCTTCTTTATCAGACACAAGACCTATCTCAACTCCATCACCATTTCTGCTATCAGAAAGACAAAAAGCTCCAGTTCTATCTATAGACGTCATCTCCACCTTCTTTGGTCTTCCCCACCCAAAATCACTACAATAAACCTCAAACCTTGGTGACCCAGCAGCACCAACTATCTTGTCATCAGTGTTTAAACCATCACACAACAATGATGACCATGTTTCTGCCCCACTCAACACTCCATCATTCAGAGTTTCCAAAGCTGCACTTATTGCTTCCACAGCTACAATTAGTGCATCTTCCCCTAATAACTCTCTTGTTTCAACGGCAGGCATTCTGGCAGCAACGCAATTTCCGAAATAGGTTGGAGGAAGAGGTGGCTCTAAGCGAGGCCTGCAATCAACATTCAAAGCCAACCCAACATTTTTGTATTTAGTTCCATCAGCTTTCACTCTACTAACCCATGCATAGCCAATAGATACTACAAATGTGGACAAGTGAAGCTTTCCTTTCCCTTTCTGCTTAGCCAATACCAATTGCTTGAGCTTTTCAATATTTGCTCGAGACAAATGAAATACGCCTCTAGTGGACCCTTCTGGAACTGGTAGATTCCAAACCACGAAGCTTTTGTTGTTAGGTCCACCTTGCTTTAACCAATCACTTGCATATTTTGAAGCAAAATCATTGGGGTCTTTGACTGCATCCCTGTCATAGAAAGGAGTTAGTTCTGGTGGCAATGAACATGGTGATTCACTTAGCCTGTTGCAAAGATAAGCCCATGATTTGATAAACGATGTTGATGTTTTGCCATCCATAACAGCATGGTGTGAGGTGACTCCAATGGAAAATCCAGAGTTTGGAAATAGAGTGACCTATAGCAGGACCGATTCAAAAGAAACAAAAATATCAGGAAGCCAAATATATAAGTCCAATAGTACGCGTACTTTTATAATTGACATTACATACAAATCATGATTTGAATAACTTTTAAAGTAGGTAGATAAGAGACAGTATTTTACATTTTTAATTTTGAGCTAAGGTGGTGTTTGATATCTGAAATATTTTATTTAGGAAAACTACATTCTCGGGAATCACATTTCCAGAAATAGAGTTTTCCTATCTTCGCACATGAGAATAAAGTTTTCTTAAGTTTCTAACTATCATTTACGAATTTTATTCTCAAGAATCTTTTATGCCTGTGAATATTTGTACCAAACATGAGAAACTTTTATTCCCATACCAACATTCCCTGGAATATTTTTGTAAAACTTGTATCAAATGCTACCTAAAGGTATAAGGTGTTAAGGAGTTGATCCAGGGTTCAAACCCTAATAAAGGAGAAAACTAATATAACATTTAACTTATTAACATTATCCTATCAAAAAAAAAAAAAAAAAAAAACAACAGCGTAAAAAATTAGATATATCAACAAAATCCATATATGTGGATTTAATTGGTATACACTGATAGTGTAAAATTTTTTTTACATTATCAATCAATCAAAAATTAACACATCATCAAAACAGCTTAGTTATTATCCTAACTAGCTTAAGAGTCAATCATGTCATGTCATGATTTCTAATTGGTTGTCAGTATTAAACATCTTACATTTTATACTAACAATACATACCAATTAAACTTTTTAATATATATATATATATATATATATATATATTATAGTATAGTATAGGGTATAATACCATGCATATATAATTAATTCAGCTGTGTTATTGTGACATCTGAGGATGGACAACTACGGGACAACTTGTACAATAGCGCTACTGTAGCGTTACTGTAGCGCTACTTTTTTTTTCTTTCCAGATTTTGACTTTTTTAAAAAAATAAAAGTTTTATTTCTAAAAAAAGCCCATTAACCAGATAATGAACTGAATTCACCAGATATCTGTACCTGATTAACCAGATATTTGCACATACTTAACTAAAATTGTATTTCTCAAAAAAGCCCATTAACCAGATAATGAACTGAATTCACTAGATATCTGTACCTGATTAACCATATATTTGCACATACTTAACCAAAATTGTATTTATCAAAAAAAAGCCATTAACCAGATAATGAACTGTATTCACCAGATATTTGTACCTGATTAACCAGATATTTGTACATACGTAACCAAAAAATTTATTTCTCAAAAACACCCATTAACCAGATAATGAACTGAATTAACTAGAAATTTATACCTGATTAACCAGATATTTGTACATACTTAACCAAAAATCTTATTTCTAAAAAAAATAAAATTTTTATTTCTTCAAAAAAAAGTCAAAATTTTGTTAAAAAAAAAAAAGCCAAAATTTTGTTAAAAAAAAAAAGCTATAATACTACACTGTTCAACTATACAGGTTGTCTCGTATAGTTGTCTAAGTCACTTGTTAAAAAAACATTTCTGTAATTAATTTTACACAATATATTAATTAATATCAGCAAGTATTTTCCGTCCGTTACCTGCAGAGACACAACGGCAGCTTGCTCATGGGAGATGGTCAACTGGGGTACGAGGTGGCGAATTTCTGTTGCTTCAGAAAGATCGGTACCAGCAAGATGGTTGAAATCTGCATCAGATTGAGCTACAGTGAGGGAAACAGTGTCACCTTGGTTGTACTCGATGATGGGTTTGTTGGAGTCAACGGGCCAAGTGAGGTGCCCAGCAAGAGGAAAGTAGTAGCCAAGTGCAATAGCAAGAGACTCTTTGAGTTTTGGAAGAACGGTTTCAAAGAAGAGTGGAGTTGGGTGCGGGAATTCATAGAAGAAAACGCGTTCAACAGGAGGGAGTCTTAACCAAAGTATGTCAAAAAAGGTGAGAGGAAGTGATGTTTGAGTTTGTAACGTATCTGTTTCCGAAGCTGGTGCTACTCTCATAACTTCAACTATTTTCATCCTGGCTTCTTCCCTTGAAAAAATTCTTCTATCCTTTTCTGAGAACAGATCTCCTTTTATAATCTTTTCATAATGGGTTTTTGCGGTCCTTCATTTTTGTCCTTAATTATTTTAGAGTCGTGTTATTCTAACACCCGGGTGCGACACCCAGGTGCGGCACCCGGGACACTGTAGCGCTACAGTACAGTTTTTTTTTTTTTTTTTTCGGATTTTGACTTTTTTATGAAAAAAAAAATTTAATTTTTTTAAATACTAACATTTTTTGTTAATTCAGTGCAAATATTTGGTTAATTCAATTTATTCTATATGAGATATATCTCATATAGAATGGTTGAAGCATCAGAGTTACCGATTAACCACAGAATACACTGAATTAACCAACCATTTTCAAAGGATTAACCACGTGTTTTTGTTTTAAAAAAAAGTCGAAATTTGTCCCAAAAAAAAAAGACCCATTAACCATATAATAAACTGAATTAACCAGAAATTTGTATGTGATTAATCAAATATTTACATGGTTGTGAAAAATGATTGTAAGCTTCAGGATAACCGATTAACCACAGAATACACTGAATTAATCAACCATTTTCAAAGGATTAAACACGTGTTTTTGTTTTAAAAAAAAGTCGAAATTTGTCCCAAAAAAAAAAAGACCCATTAACCATATAATAAACTGAATTAACCAGAAATTTGCATGTGATTAATCAAATATTTACATGGTTGTGAAAAAATGATTGTAAGCTTCAGGATAACCGATTAACCACAGAATACACTGAATTAACCAATCATTTTCAAAGGATTAACCACGTGTTTTGGGTTTAAAAAAAAGCCGAAATTTGTCCCAAAAAAAAAAAGACCCATTAACCATATAATAAACTGAATTAACCAGAAATTTGCATGTGATTAATCAAATATTTACATGGTTGTGAAAAATGATTGTAAGCTTCAGGATAACCGATTAACCACAGAATACACTGAATTAACCAACCATTTTCAAATGATTAACCACGTGTTTTAGTTTTAAAAAAAAGTCGAAATTTGTCCAAAAAAAACCTATTAACCATATAATAAACTGAATTAACCAGATATTTGCACGTAATTAATCAAAAATATTAGTATTCAAAAAAGTTAAATTTTTTTTTTTTAAAAAAGTCAAAATTTGAAAGAAAAAAAAAAGCAGCATTACAGTAGTGCTACAGTAACGCCACTGTAGCACTACAGTGGAGGTGTCGCACCCGAGTGTTCAAATATCATTTCTGATTATTTTATACTATCATCCATCTGCTTTACATTTGAATTGAATGGAAATTATTGTAACCCCACTTCAATGGGACCACCAGACAGACATAGTTAACTTACAAATAAATGGAAAGTTGGAGCAGCCAGGTTAGAATATTTAACGGGGGAGATCCGTAAAATCCTTTTGTTTATTAAATTAAATTAAATACATTTTTGTTTATTTTTTAAAAAAATAAAATTTAGTTTAGGATTTTTTAATTAGTGTCTTAAATATTAATTAAAAAGACACAGTTCAAAAAAAAAAAATTATTGAAAAGATTTAAATGGACTAATTTATAATTCTAACATTTTTTACTTTTAATTTTCAAACTAGATAAATAATAGGTGAACACCCAAATGAGACACCAGATTAATCATATATAAATATTTTGTTAATTTAGTTTATTATATGATTAATCATGTGCAAATATTTGGATAATTTATGATGACCAATTAATCATATAAAAAACTGAATTAACCAGATATTTACATGTAATTAACCAAATATTTACATGATTATGATAAATAAGCTCATTAACATGATTAACCATATAATAAAAATTAACCAAATATTTATATATATTAACCAAATATCCTAAATGAATATCCAATTTAAATATTCACCTATCATTACTCTTCAAACAATAAGTCTAAATCAAAAGGTTTATAGGCAGCAAGCACATGGTTGAAAATTGAAAATATTTTGAAAACAGCAATTAGATGTTGGATTACGTGAAAGTCTTTTGGCAGGGAGCACGAAAGTCAAGAAGGGTGAACGGGGTTACATGTGGTCATGTGGATGGATGCGATTGTATATAAAAACTAGATTGTTGTATCATGCCAAGCACGGGTTTAATAAATTATTTTGCATATTTTATAAATATAGATAAAATAAAATAATAAATTGTAAAATATTTATTTAAAAATAAGCATATTTAAAAACTTAGTCATAAAATATAGCATGTTTAAAATAATCTATAATTATTTTGGAATATGGATTTATCTATATTAACTATATTATTTTCAAAGATTTAATCAATTAGAAAATAATTATTTAAAATACTACAGATAAAAGAAAGTAAAAAAAGATAGGAAAATAACTGAATAACTTTTAAAATTACTTACAAATAAATCCTACTTGAACATATGAGTTTAATTGGTATACACTTTTATCCATAAAAAAAATGTGGTATATACTTTTAGTGTAAAAAAATTTGTAATGTTAATCAATTATAATTCATGATATAAGCGACTTTTAAGATAGTTAGGATAAGAGTCGATCATTTTTAATGACATGACATTTTATAATTGATTGGCAATGTAAAAATTCCTTAGACTGACAGTGAATATCAATTAAATCCTAAAAATATTATGATGATTAATATGTACCAAATGAAGAAATAAAATATGACCACAATATTGTGATAATTATTCTTATCGATCAAATTCCAATTAGTGAAATGACTCACTCGTCTTTTTTTTTTTTTTTTTTTTGTAATGACCTTTCCTTAAATTTATTATTATATGGAAAATTTTATTATTTTCCTCTAAATTTATTATTGTTAATTGTAACCTTTCTCGTTAAGTTTTAGCTTCCATTATTTAATTATTAATTCAAATATTTCACTTTTATTTTTTTATTATTATTTAAAAAAATTAGATTATATTGTTCATATTCATTTTCTATTATTTAATGAGTTTAATTGGTATGTCTTGTTAGTGTAAAATTTGTAAATCGTCAACCAATCAAAAATTGCATAATATGATTAATTTTTAAGGTAATTAAGATAATAATCCAATATTTTTAATGATATCTTAATTTCTGATTTGTTGATTGTGTAAAACAAATCACACTCATAATGCATGCCTAATAAATCTTTAATTTATTTATTATTCTAAAAAATAACTTTGTTGCTAATTATATTTTTATTTATTTTATTGTCCTTTAAATATTGTATTTTTTTTAACTAAATTTCATCTCTTTATATAATATTATAATATAAGTTATTTAAAATACTAACTTTCTTTGCTAAGTTTCATCTTTTACAATTTTATTTTTATTTCAAACATTTTTTCCAATTTCATTCTTTATTATTTTGAAATGTAAATTTTTGTGTACAATTTTTTTTTTATTAATATTTCAAACATTAAATTTTCTTTTTTATGTTATCATTATTGAAATAATTTAGTTTATTATTATTAGTTTTCTCGTTAGTTATAATATTTATTATTTAGTTTTGTTATAAATAATAGCTTTTTATATTTTGTTTTCTCTAATTGCACTTTTGGTCTCCTATTATTTAAGTATTGCAAATTTGGTCTTTTCGTCCAATGTTTGTTAATTTTTGTCATTAAACAACATAAGGAAACTACTCCTATAAGCTCATAGAACATCTGGTTGAAGTTTTCCCTCATCTGCGTCTCCGATTCAACATGGTTTAATGGTTCATCCATGTTATTTACTGGTTTTGTTCATCTTTTCCGGGATCCTTTTTTGGTTCCACTGCAGAAGCTCAACCAGAGGTTTTATGTACTTAGAGTAGTGGTTATACTCTCTATAAATCATTAAAAATTTGACGAACATTGAATCAAATGACCGGATTTGCATCATTAAAAAATAGGGAACCAGCCGTGCACGGTATAAACCTTAAATACCAAAGTCGCACATTACCAATAGTAGGATAGCTAAAAGTGTAATTAAGCCTTTAATTTAATATCATTTAAAGACATTATTATTTTTGTTCATTTTGTATTCTTTTATTGTAATATAATTTAAAACAATCAATGTTTTCACTTAATTTTATATTATTATTTTTTTATTTTACTGCTATCCGTGAGCTAATTGTCCATGATCTTCTAGTGCCGGGTGTTAAAGCTTGGAATAATGATTTGGTGCATTCTGTGGTCCCTGCTCATCTTGTTCCTCAAGTACTCGAGACTCCTCTTAGTGATTTGGTGGATGAAGATAGATTGATTTGGGGTAAGAGTGATGATGGCCTGTACTCAGTAAAGACAGCTTACAAGCTGTTATTAACGTCCATCCTTGATTGCTCCCATTTGCAACTAGTGGGTGATTGGAACACTATTTGGAAGCTAAAAGTTCCGGCTAGAGTCAAGATCTTTCTTTGGAGAGCTTGCCGCAACATCCTTCCAACTAGACCACAGCTACAAAATAAAGGTATTAATTGCCCTGTAAATTGTGTTTTCTGTGGTCAAAACATGGAGGATCTATGGCACTTGTTTATCACTTGCAACATTAGTCAAGTTACCTAGACTCAGCAGGGTCTATGGCACCACATTGTTCCTTTTATAGCTTCAGCAAATAATTTCAGTGACCTTTGTTTTGGTGTTCTTCGTGGGCTTGACATGCGCAACAGCTGCTTGTTCGCCATGGGGGCTTTGGAGTTTATGGGGAGGTAGAAATGAGTTGTTGTGGGAGAATAAAACCCCATCGCCAGCAAGCATCATCAAGCATGCATCCAATTTCCTTGAGGACTGGAACGCAGCAAAAGTGGTGCATGGCAATCATGCAATGGGTCCTCCATCAGCTCATGCAGTTTGGGAGCCTCCTATGCATGGTTCTTTGAAGTGTAATATGGACGCCTGCATATCATCCCAAAATGGTTCAACTAATATTGGTATGTGTATTAGAGATGAAAGAGGTAATTTTGTCATTGCAAAAACTGAATACATTCCTTTTCATCTCCCAGCCTAGGAAGGTGAAGCCATGGGTCAAAACATGAATCTCAATGCTCATCATATTGTGTTTGAACTTGATTGTAAGGTGGTGGTAGATAATGTGCTTAGACCAAAGGTTGATATCTCTGAATTTGGACACATTATTAGATCTTGTCACAAATTTTTTTTTTTTTTGTTTTTCCAAACTTTGATGTAAGTTTTGCTAGGCGGCAAGCAAATGGTGTAGCCCATACGTTAGCTAAGGCGACATCATTATCAGCTAGCTCCCAACTTTTTTATCATGTTCCATCTTGTATTTCCCATTTGATTATTAATGAAATGCATTGAGTTCCTTGTTTCAAAAAAAAATGAAATTTGTTTGGTTACCAAAAAAAGAAAGTGAATTGTTTTAAAATGATTGGAATTGAAAACAAAAGACACTAGTATTTTCCACCCATGCGTACGCACGGGTCAATAGGAAATTATACATCATATGAATTGAAAAATTAGATGAAATAAAGCTTATATATATATATATTGCTATATTTGCAACAATATCTTATATTTATATTGTTACACTGTACACTGTATTGATAGGTAGTAGTGTAGTAAGATATAATATAACATTTATCAATCAATTTCTCTACCCAACATGTTTTCAATTAATGAAATCCCAATAAAAGGACCAGCGTCATTTTGTCAAAAGGTATCCTATTTGGATCTTTAAAAGTGATATTTAAAAGGACCAACGTAATTTTGGTTTAGTGAAAACCATTTAATACTCAAAAATCTATCTTGTCATTCTTACACGAAACAACTTTATCAGTGATATCAGTCGTCTTGTAAGATTGAGACATTATCGGTTCCAAAATCCTTGAACTTGATAACTGGACCAATGACCATCGAGTTTGGTTCGGTAGTTTTGCTACCTTTTCTGGCCAAAAAAAAAAAATTTATAAACTTTAAAAAGTCAATAATAAAATAATATAAAAAAATTCGAACCAATCAAAATTGGTTCGGTTTGGTTTAGTTTTGACCTGAAAATATTAAAATATATATTAAAATATAAAAATATTTAAATATAATATATATATATATATACACACACACACACTAAAATATAGTAATTAGTTCGGTTCCAAAATTCTTGAACCTAATAACCGAACCAATGACCATTGGGTTTGGTTCGGACCTGGACACAAAAAAAAAAAAAAACGACCAATTTAATTGGATCGGTTCATTAAATTATTGGTTCGGGTTTACAGTGCTAAACTTTTCGAAGAACACAGTAGTTTGCTACCTTTCCTCGCTAAAAAAATTTAAAAAAAAAAGGCTAAATTACACTTTTGGTCCCCAAATTGTTATTAAATGTTCAATTTGGTCCCCAAGTTTTTAAAATGTTCATTTTGGTCCCCTAATTCGTTAAACTTGTTCAAATAGGTCCTTCCGTTAAGTTGACTAACGGCGACGTCAAGTTGACTAAGGGACGACAATGAACATATTAAAAACTTGAGGACCAAATTGAACATTCTAAAACAATTTGGGGACCAAAATGAACATCTTAGAACAATTTGGGGGACCAAAATGAACAATTTAAAACAATTTGGGGACCAAAATGAACATTAAAATATTAAACTTTTTAATGCCACGTGTCATTAGGTTTGACATCGCCGTTAGTCAACTTGACGAAAGGACCTATTTGAACAAGTTTAATGAATTAGGGGACCAAAATGAACATTTTAAAAACTTGGGGACCAAATTGAACATTTAATAACAATTTGGGGACCAAAAGTGTAATTTAGCCAAAAAAAAATTGTAAACTTTAGAAAATCAATAAGAAAATAATATAAAAATCTGAACCAAGCAAAATTGGTTAGATTCGGTTTAGTTTGGACCCGAAAATATTAATATTAATATATATATATATATATATACATATATATATATATATACATATATATACATATATATATACATATATATACATATATATATATACATATAATTAAGATATATATTAAACTAACATATGGTTGGTCCAAGTGGTAACGAGCTTGGGCCCCTTAAGTAAATGGTCAGGGGTTCGATCCTGGCTCTTGCGTTTGGAGAAAAACCTGGTTGGGAGAGGTCAACCCTTAAATGTCGTCCAATACCTCAAGGGATTAGTCTCCGTAGTTACATGCGGAGGATACCCTGGGAAACCAAAAAATAACCCTGATTACATTGTTCTAACTAATATTTATGGGGCTTCCTAACCAGTGCCAATCTAATAAAAGCAAGTTTTCATTAGAAGTGTACATATAAAACTTCTTGAAATACTGAATACAACACATTCCAAAAGGAATTTTTTTTTTTTTTTTTTTTTTTTAATTTCTTAACGAGTGCCCTCCAATATTTATAGGTAAAAAATAGTAACTTCCTGCGTTTTTTTTTTTTTTTTTTTTTTAAATCTTCTGTTACTAACATTGGTCACTTACATAAATATTCTAGCATGTTTTGCTTCCCAAAAAACTGCCTTAGCAATTCATTCACTTCAAATTTAAACTCTATTATTCAATAACCACGTTCTGGTGCGGCTGGGTAGCGTGGCGGCTCTGTGTGGAGGCTGGCGTCGGTGGCAGCTCTAGTTTGACAAACCCTCCTTTAAGTCCTTCTCCGCTCACTCGTTTGGGTTCTTCGAGTTTTAACTCTCCCAACCCGGCACCTGAACCAAACCTTTCGGGTTAACCCTCTCCAAAATCGAACCGATCCGAGTACCTGAACAAACCCGGATTTTTCGGGTTGGGTCGGTTCAGGTCGGTTGGGAGTGCAAGTCAACCCAGACGACCACCCCTAGTTACATGAGTATAACAGTATAGTAATTTATGATATACGTGGAATATGAGCACGTCCTTGAAATATATTCAACCTTGATGAGTTCAATTGGTGTGCATTGTCAGTATAAAGTTTTTTTTATATAATCAACCAATCAGAAATCATGATTTAGATAAATTTTAAGGTTGTTAAGATAAGAGTCAAATATTTTTTAATGCTTAGTCAATTTCTGATTAGTTGATAGTACATACCAATTAAATCCAATCTTTATTTGATAAAGTACATCGTGATTTTAATCTACTAAATAATTTAAACATAAATATTGTTTTACGTATTCACTGTATAGACAAACTTATTTTGGAATAGTTTTTTTCTTCTAAAGGACCATGTCTATTAAATTAGAGTTGCTACTCTTGAACATGAGTCATTCTTTCCAATCCCTCTCCTCCTCAATACGTAACGTGATACCACATATATTAAGCAACTCTTTTGTAGTATTTTTATATGCATTTTCTGATCTGCTAATTAATCGTTATAATTACCAAATTCTTACTTAATTTTTCTATTTACTTCTTGCATTTTTAAGGAAAAATATTTAAAGTTATTAATACTAGTTTCTTGATCATCTACATTATTTATTATTATGTTTTATTCAAACTGTTGAATTTTTAAAATTAATTCAAATACTAATTACTTGGTATCGCGTTTTATTTAAATGAATAAACTATACTTTGTGTCCTATATGTTTATTTTAGTTTTAGATTTGGTCTTTCTTTTAATTTTTGTCCCGATTTAGTCCTTGAAGATTTAAAATTGTTCGAAATTGGTCCTTTTCGTCAATACTGTTATAATGGTGTTTGATCTCTAGTGTTAAGTCACTGACGTATATACAGTCATGAAGGTGGAGGGATCAATCTGCCACCCTCGGTCATCATGAAACTCAAGCTCCAAGGTCCCTAGCCTGTATCCTTGGTGCTCCTATCAGCCACAGATGCTCGATGGGAGGCAACGTCACCAGAAGGGTCTTCTCGAATAACATATAATAAAACATACATAGAAGATAGGGAGATAAAAATCTACACTAACATCATGCATAGGAAAGGAGTCATAGCATAAAATCACAAGGATAGCACATACAGATGACAATCATCCATACGACTATCCACCTCTGCCCTTTTCACTCTTGCATCTGTGTCTATATGCTGACGTGGCCACCTAAAATCTCATCACACATCATCCATTCCAGCTAGGGATGATAATCAATCATCCAAGCTGGGTGTCCGTCACATTGTCTCATAATAGTGCATTACATCCCCATTCCGGTTAGGATGCTTATTCCCCATTCCATCTAGGAATGACACTATCTCCCATTCCAGCAAAGGATAGCTGCACGATATCCCCATTCTGTTAGTGAAATAGACAACTATAAACACGAGAAGGGGGGTTGAATTGTGTTTATCATATTTTAGTTAATTAGTTGAAAAATTTTCACACAAAGAAGCTAGGTTCATACAAGTGGTTTTACAAAGCACAGACAGGTGACCTGTCTAATCAGTTTTCATAGAAAACACATAATAATGCAAGAGTAAATTCGTTTGGATTTTTACAGTTAAACCCCTTTAGTTAGTTAACAAATAATATAAATAAGGTAACTAAAGAGATAAGGATAGAGAGATTAAACACAGCTATTTATCCTGGTTCACCCTTTAGGGGCTACGTCCAGTCCTTGGCAGCATCAAGGTTTCTCCACTATAACTAATCAGGTTACAAACTCCAAGTATTCTTTGCACACCTAGCCTCTCTAGGCTCCAAGACAAGTATTCTTTGCTCACCTAGCCTCTTCAGGCTCACTCAGGTTTGTTTGAGTAAAGAGGTTGTAATAAATACAACTAACAGATCTTTCAATAACACTCAGAAGAGTGGATTAAATGTAAGGCTTAGAAAGACTGCATAATAACTTCAAATGAATGAAGAATACAGATTGAAAGAATGAAGGATTAATTGAGCAAAGTAATGGCTCTTTAATGCTGTGTATTCTCTATCTTCATCTTCAATGTCTTCTGTATTTATAGACTCCAATCACTTTGAATCCGTTAGAGACATTTCTTCAAAGTTTGACTTCAAGTTGAACTCCATTAAATGCAATAGAGTCGTTCTGGACAGCCATTAATGCAATACGAATGTTGGTTGTACTCTAACACATAATTCCAGTGCTTTATGCTTTGTGCAGAAGCCATATCAGAGTTGTGTAGGTTGCTTTTGTACTTTGCTGAACACATTTCCTTTTTCATGCAACTCTTAGTTGTACTAGGAATAAAGCATGTTAGAAGCACTTTGTTTCTGAGCTCTTAGGTTGCTTGTGAGTGTGAGCTTCTGACTTTCTTGATATCCTTGAGAGAGAAAGCTTTAGAGACTTCTGCTTAAGAGGACATCTTCAAAACGCTTTGTTGTACTTGTGTTCCTTATCGAAGGACCATAGACAAGTGAAGGCTTCAGACAAGTTGAATCCTTAAAGCAGATTAGTCAACATTCTAGTCAGCAGACAAGTTGACTTTCACTCTACAGACAAGTGATCTTTTATGTGGGCAGACAGGTGTAAAATAAATTCTCAAAGATCTGCACACTAGATAGATATGTTAGCAACCAATATGAAGTTCAATTAAATCATTATCAAATGTTTAGTTTTCATCAAAACTTAGGGTAAATACACTTCAGACATTTAGAGACTTAACAATCTCCCCCTTTTTGATGATGACAAACATCAGATGATTTAATGTACTTTAGAAAATATCAACAGATAAGATAAAGAGAAATTAGACAGGTTAAAATTTTCTTAACCATAAATAGTTGTGCAGACAGGTGCATTTAGGTTCAGTTCATATCAAAAAGACTTTAAAGCAGAAAGCACATAGCATGTGTGCAGCAAAGAGATCAATTAAGTGCTAATTATCTTAAGTTTTTACTTTATTAGGTACTTTTCATCATTAAGACATTTACTTTCTAAATCATTACACATTGAGTTATTTACTTTACTTTTCTCCCCTTTTGTCATCAATAAAAAGGAAAAGATGTAGCAGAAAAGCAAAAACAGTAAAGATAAGACACAAAGATGTATTCTTTCATTCATCATAAGCTTGTACAAGGCAAGTTTTACAAGACTAGTCAGACCTACTCAAAAGATAAAAAAAAAAAAAAAGATCCTACTCTTGCTTCTATAGCAAGTCTAGCATTCCTTTCTTCTTCCAGTTGTCTTCTGGTGTCTTCTAGCAGAGCTTGCAACTGATTGAAGCGAGTGATGTCCACAAACTCAGTAGCTTGCAGAGACATAGCAAAAGATGTAGCAAGCTGGTCGGAGTGCCAAGACAAGGGTAGCACAGGAGATGCCTTAGGAACAGAGAAAAGGGGCATAGATAGGAGAATAAAAACAGTTCTGAATGATCCTATAATAAAAGAAGGGTAGAAAAGCAAGTTTGAAAAGAGGTTTGATACTTACAAAGTCAATTTCAGAAAAAGAACAGACAGAGGCAAGTCTTTTAAGAAGGGAAAGACTAGTGATTTTTATTTTCTTAGGAGGGGGAAGAGGTTTAGCAGCAAGAATAGATGGGGGTAGGGTAAGCAAAGAGTCTATGTAGGAAAATAAAGATGAAGAACCGGTGACAAGCATGAAGAAATACCTAGAAATGGAGGGTAACATAACTACAGAAGAAGGGTAATGACTACCAGAAAGGGTTCTAATGAAAGCTATAATAGGAGGGTAAAAGAAAATATCTTTACTAGGGTTTAGAACATATGATAGAGGTGGAGGGATGACAGACAGGTTAGAAAAACTAGCAATCATTAGAGATTGCAAGTCAGAAACAAACAGACTTGATGATATGCTAGTTCGTTCTTTAGGGCTTTCATCCCTCTTAACGACAGAGTACTGATACATATTAGAAATGACATCACAAGAAGATGTCGGAGTTTGGTGAGAAGAGACGGGTGAGGAGGGTGGAGACACATGGGCTAAAGGTTTAGCAAATAGAGCAGCAGGGGAGGAGACAGGTAAGGCTAGGATACCTTGATGTGAAGGGGATGATGGTGCAGATGAGGGAGATGGATCAACCACTTGGTTTTCAGACATCCTCATCTTCTTCCTTGATGGAGGAAGGTTGAGAGGGTCAATCTCCGGATAGACAACTGTCTGTGTCGCAACAGACAGGTCTTCAGTAGTTGCAGCAGCAACTTCAACTTCTGCAGCTTGAGCTTCTGCAGGCACTTCTACTTCTACAGCAGGTGTCACAACAATAGGCACTGGGTAACCTGACCTTCTCTTTCTGGGAATGGGTCCCAGAAGAAGAGTCTTCTTCTCCTTAGGATCCTCCAAGGGTCTTGTCTGCTGCTCCCCCTGAGCAATAGCTTCCTTTTTGCTTGGAGCAGACTCTACTTATCTGTCTTGAGCAAAGGTCTTCACAAGCTTCCTCTTCTTGGCTGATCTCACAGATTCAGCCTCTGATGCCTCAACATCCTTTGCCTGCTTCTTAGGAGAAGGTTTCCTTAACCTAAACTTGAGAGGTTGAACACTCTCCTCAGTTTCAGCAGAAACTGGAAGCTTCTCTATAGCAGGTCTCTGGTATTGTCTAGCTACTTTTCCAGCAGGTTTCCAGATCTTCTCTGAGATAGGAACCTCAGATTCATCAGCTAATTCCATTGGCTTCTTTTTCTTCTGCTCAACAGCAGGCTTCTTCTTCTTCTTCTTCTTCTTCTTCTTCTTCTTCTTCTTCTTCTTCTTCTTCTTCTTCTTCTTCCTCCAGAGGAAGTCCTTCAATGTTCATCACCTTCAATGTTCATCATAGACAAGTTCTTCTTGTCTATGGGAAAAGACATGTTGACAAACTCTCCATCACCAGGAATAAACAGCTTGTTCTGAAAGAGTCTTGTCAGCAACATCCCATAAGGGAAAGTTTACATGTTGGTTCTCTTGATCAGGGACTCCAAATAGATGAAAATAAGTTCATTGATGTCTACCTTGATCTTGTGGATCAAAATGATACAGGGCAAACCTGCCCCCCAAGTTGGTTACACTGTCTCTGGAGCCTTTTCTTGGCATAAGCACTCCAATAGCAACTTATGCATGAATCTGCATTTGAGAACCATAATGTTCACATTGGCAGTTCCAACCTCATCTTCCCACTCAGACCTGTAACGAGCTCCTATCCTTGGGTAGTTGGTGACAAGCTCTAGAGAATTGAGGATAATAAAGAATGTCGTGTCGAGCACTCGAGCACGAAACGATTTGGTTCCAACAGTAGGGTTTGTGAGAACAACAACACTAGTCCAGAAGTCTCTGACCATCTTTGGATGAACCAGCTCCTTGATCTCAAAGAAAGGGGTCCACCTGGAGTATTCAAACTCCTCTATGACATCCATTCCCAATTTCATCATTTGTTGAAGATCTACAACCTTTCCAGCCAAGACTTTCTCAACATTAGAGATTCTCATGTTGTATTTTTCAACAATTTCCTTTGGTGAAAGATTTCTTGGGGGTGCCATTGCAGAGAGAGACTAGATTAGAGTTTTTGAAGAACTTAGAAGGGCTTGACAGAGAGAGATGAAGACGAAGAGATTCAAGGGTTTTGAAAGCGTAAAAAGACAAGCTTTCTGACAAAATAAGAGAGAAAGAAGACAGGAGACAGAAAGAAGACATTTTTAATTTTGAAACGGCACGAATTACGTGGGGAACTACAGCGCCCACTTAGTTATAATGAAAACATGGTTTTGTAAAATTGATTTTGTTAGAATTGAGTTTGAAGAGTGAAGTGATTTATGTTTGGATGTTTTCATTTTGAAAGCAAGTTTGATATAAAACTTAGTGTAAAATTTTCAACTCAACGCAAAAGCTACTTTTTGTAGCTTCTAGTCAGAATCGCTTCTGGAGGCAAAATCAATTATACCTGACACAAACCAAACACCTCATTTTTATTAAAATCATATTTGAGAGGGGCCAGAATCAATTCTAGTGGTTTCTAACTTAAAACCAAACACACACTACATGATTAGCTTCAGATTAATAAATGATATCAAATAATTAATAACCATTTTATCAAAAACTGTTGGGTTCCAATAGTGTGACTCAGCAGAGTCAGACAGGTCATGTAAAGATCATGAAACAAGTTAAAATATGCAGTTTCAGACATGTCATTCAACAATGCAATGCATGTTCAAATTGTCTCTAATATATATAACCTATCTTCAGCTAAGGGTTTTGTGAAAATATCAGCCCATTGTTTTTGGTTTTAACAAATTTGAACATAATATCTTATAAAGTGATGTTTGATCTCAATATGCTTAGCCTTAGAGTGCTGAATTGGATTTTTAGATAAGCATATAGTACTAAAATTATCACACCACACAGATATATTATGCTCATATATAGAATAATCCTCAAGTTGATGTTTTACCCATAAGAGCTGAGAGCAACAACTAGCAGCAGAGATGTATACTGCTTCAATAGTAGATAGAGCAATAGTTCTCTGCCTTTTGCTTGGCCAGGAGACTAGGCTAGCTCCAATGAAGTGACAGCCTCCATTGGTGCTCTTTCTTTCTATTCTGTCTCCAGCAAAATCAGCATCACAGTATCCTACTACTTTGTAATCGTTAGTTCTTAAACACAACAAACCAAGATTAGTAGTCCCAAGCAAATATCTAAATATTCTTTTCACAGCTTTAAGATGGGATTCTCTAGGGTCAGATTGGAATCTTGCACACATACAGACACTAAATTGGATATCAGGTCTGCTTGAGGTTAAGTACAAAAGAGAGCCAATCATACCTCTGTAGACAGTTTGGTCTACATTTTTACCTTCTCCATCTTTCCTTAATTTTGCATTGGGCTGCATGGGAGTTTTCATTGGTTTAGCATTCTCCATTTTATACTTCTTTAGTATCTCCTTGATATATTTCTGTTGATGGATGTAGATACCATCACTTGTCTGCTTGATTTGCAGTCCAAGGAAGAATTTTAACTCTCCCATCATGCTCAACTCAAATTCTGCTTGCATTAACTTTGAAAATTCCTTGCACAACTTTTCATTAGCTACTCCAAAAATAATATCATCAACATATATTTGAACTATGATAAAATTATCTTTTGAGCATTTATTAAATAAGGTTGTGTCTACTTGTCCTCTAGTAAAACCTTTATGCATGAGAAAAGAACTAAGTCTATCATACCAAGCTCTAGGTGCTTGTTTCAAACCATATAAAGCCTTTTTAAGTTTGAAAACATGATCTGATTTATCAGTATCTTCAAAACCAGGGGGTTGCTTAACATATAGTTCTTTTTCAATTATACCATTAAGAAAAGCTCTTTTTACATCCATTTGAAAAAGAGTGATTTGGTGTTGTGCAATATATGACATTAAGATGTGAATTGCTTCTATCCTAGCTACAGGTGCAAAGGTTTCAGTATAATCAATACATTCTTGTTGGTTATAGCCTTGAACTACTAACCTTGCTTTATTTATGACAACTTTACCATCTTCATCCAACTTGTTTCTGAAAACCCATCTTGTTCCAATGACATATTTGTCTTTAGGTTTGGAGACAAGTGTCCCGACATCATTTCTGGTGAATTGGTTGAGTTCTTCTTGCATAGCAAGAATCCAGCTTTCGTCATCAAGAGCTTCTTCAAGGCGCTTTGGCTCCATTTATGACAGAAAAGCCACATTACTTGATTCTCTTAATGTTGATCTGGTTCTTACTCCTTCTGAGGGATTTCCAATGATAAGATCCTTAGGATGATGAGCTTTGAACTTCCAGTCTCTTTTAAGATCATCATGTTGATCTTGATCAGTCTGTTGACTTGTCTGCTCCACTTGTCTGTCAGACTCTTTAACGGGCTATGCCTTAGATATGTCAGGGTGTTGACTGTCTTGTCTGTTTTATACCAAGACATGCAAGTTCATCTTCTAGATCTGATAGTTTCATGTCCGTCTTTAAACCATCATTAAACTTAATATGAATGATAATCTTCTAGATTATGTGATTTATATATACTTTTTGAGTGGATTTTTACTCCTAATTTTACTAATTGATTGAGTTTTGTCCCTAAGTTTAGTTAGTTTAGTTTTTAATAGTGTTTTATAAATTTTAGTTTAATTTCATAATTTTAGAATTAATTTAACAGTGTTTTTATTTGTTTTTGTAGGAAATACTAAACCTTTGCATGAGTTTGGACATTGGGCCCTAAAAACTTGAACTTAAAGAAGAAGTCTACTATAATTACACCATGCGCTATAGCCCATTTGAGAGGAAAGCTTGCTAATGATGTGGGAACCTTGCTAAATGTAAATCTAGATTCATTGTGAATTGGAATTTCAAATGCAATATGAGAAGGCTCCTGAATGTTTAGTAATTGTGATAATAAAAGGAATAAAAAAGTAACGTAAGGAAATAAAGAGGAAGGCAGCGTGAATAAAGAGAGGGTCTTGGGCGCAACAGTGACACACGGAGAGTGGAAAAGAAAGTAGGCAGCAGCGTAGGGGGTGAATAGCGGGGAGCCGCACTCATGCTCTGGAAGGACGGAGCTGTGCTCTTTTAGTCTTCATTTTCATGGAGTTTTCTCCTCTTTATCTTTCTCTATTTTATTTTATTTTAAAGTTTAGCATGTCTAGCTAAATTCTTTTTTTGCTAGGGTTTGGTGTAATTCCTTTTATGATGATGTTTAATTGACTCTTTGATTATCCTATAAAACATTTGGTTGTGATGTTTGGCTATCATTCTTATGTTTTGAACATGTATATGCTAGGAATGGTGATATGTGGACTTGCCTCTTGTAAGCATTACTATTAATTGGGTTAATCTAGGAATAGATAACTAGATTAATGTGGACATTTCACAAATTCCATAGAGCTTTTATCAACATGTTTTGTTAATTAGACCTAAGGAATTGGGGTAATTGTTGAAGTTTTGTAGAATTGATTTACTAAGGAATTAGGCTTCAATTAATTAAGGGAATTTGTCCTTCAACATGCCAATTGGAATTAGGATAATTAGAGTGTCGGTAGTTCACAAGATTCCTTGTCTATGAGGAATCCGGATTCATAATTGGATGAAATCAAATCCCTAACACTTTTATTTCTTTTTTATCTCAACAAAAATTCCAAAAAAATATTTATTTTATTTTTACTTTATTTTATCTTTTGAGCTCTCTTCATGCCAAAGATAAGTCTAAATAGTTGTTTAACTTGTGAATTAGTATTTGGTAACTAATCCCTGTGGACGATATCCGGTTCTCACCTTTTTTATTACTTACAACGATCCGGTACACTTGCTGTGGTCCTCAACAAGTTTTTGGCGCCGTTCATCTTTGTTATTGCTTGATGCAGGTATAATTTATCCCTTTCTGACAGTGAGTAGGTGAGCCCGGTTCAGGTGGTTCCCAAGAAAGGTGGTATGACTGTGGTGATGAATGAAAATAATGAGTTGATTCCTACAAGGCAAGTCACTGGTTGGAGGATGTGTATTGACTACCGGAAGCTCAATCAAGTTACAAGGAAAGATCATTTTCCGCTTTCGTTCATTGACCAGATGATAGGCAGGTTGGCGGGGCAGGAATATTACTGTTTCCTGGATGGGTACTCGGGCTACAATCAAATAGCAGTAGCCCCGGAACATCAAGAAAAAACAGCATTTACTTGTCCATTTGGTCTTTGCCTATAGGCGTATGCCTTTCTGGTTGTGTAATGCACCTGCCACAATTCAAAGGTGCATGTTCTCAGTCTTTTCTGATTTAATTGAAAAATGCATATAAATTTTTATGGATGATTTTTCTGTGTTTGGATCTTCATTTGATACTTGCCTATCCAACCTTCTTTTAGTTTTAAAAAGATGCCAAGAAACTAACCTTGTTCTTAACTGGGAAAAATGTCATTTTATGGTAAGAGAAGGTATAGTTCTTGGTCATCAAATTTCTGCAAAAGGAATTGAGGTGGATAGAACAAAGGTGGAGATAATTGAAAAGTTACCGCCACCAGTTAATGTGAAAGGTATAAGAAGTTTTCTTGGGCATGCTAGTTTTTATAGGCGGTTTATAGAAGATTTTTCTAAAAATGCTAAGCCCTTGACAAACCTTTTGGAAAAAGATGCTACTTTTGTGTTTGATGATGCATGTTTGGATGCTTTTAATAAAATCAAAGAAAAAACTAATTTCTGCACCTATGACGGTTGCTCCTGACTGGAGTTTACCTTTTGAGATTATGTGTGATGCCAGTGACTATGCTGTAGGTGTAGTGTTAGGACAAAGAAAAAATAAAAATATGCATGTGATTTATTATGCAAGTCGTATGTTGAATGATGCTCACAAAAATTATGCCACGACTGAAAAAGAATTACTTGCTATTGTGTTTGTTTTTGACAAATTTAGATCCTATCTGTTGAGACCTCATAAGTCTAAAACACATTCAAAGTGTAAATCCTCTATGTTTTGATGATTCCAAATAGTTCAAGTATGGTAATATTGAACCAAAAGAAATTACTGATATATTTGATAAGTGTGCAGGAAAATAGACTTGAAGTCACTCGTCTAAATTTCACCCGTCTATTTTTTTAGTAGAAACTCAGCAGTGACTCGTCTAAGTTTCACTCGTCTAGAAAATTAATCAAAGAAAGTCAACGCTCAAGAAAGACTAAGCTCAGTTGATGACGTGGCAAGAAGCATGCGTCTAAGTTTGGCTCAGCTAAACTTTCACCCGTCTAACTTTGGAACAAGCTTTCACCCGTCTAACTTTGGAACAAGCTTTCACCCGTCTAACTTTGGAACAAGCTTTCACCCGTCTAAGTTTCTGGATGACTTCCACCCGTCTAAAAATTCTCATTGCTGACACCAAGTTAGTATGTCAGAAATCAAGTCCAAGTCACCATATTCAAAATTATAGGCCATCCTTAAGGATCTCGAAGACCTATGGACAATAGCTCGAAGGACAAAGAATAAAGCACGTTGTTTCAAGGTTTTAAGGAATAAACACGCTATCTCTGCACCACTGCAGTAACCTTTTGCCTATTCTAGTAAAAAGTAAAAAGTACTTTATGGAAAAGTAAACTGATGTTGCACTGAAAAAGGAAAGCTCTCTGCAACAAGTACAAGAAGCCTGCTGCCATATACTCTGAAAGAACAGCTGTTCAGTTTAAAGTGTACTCTTGGACACTCTTGACAATGCCCAATGTTTTCAAGCATTTAATGAATACTCAGAACGACTCTTTGGCATTAAATGGTGTCTCAGAAAGCTCAAGTCAGATGCAAACACTTTCTGAAGCTGTGTCAAAACGGATCTCTTGATTGAAGCCTTTATATAGATCAAACAAAGAAGATGAAGCTAAGAAGTTGAATATCAAAAGAACTCTGCACAGAAGCATTTACTCTCTTCATTAACTTCTTCATTCCTTCATTGAATACATATTCAATCATTAGATATAAATTCGCAGTCTTTCATACTTCATATTTACTCCACTCTCTGAGTGTGATCTGAAAGACTTGCAAGTTGTATTAACTATACAAACCTTTTATCTCTTACTGTTTTTGAGCCTGAAGAGGCTAGGTGAGAAAAGAATACTTGTTTGAGTGTTGAGCCTGAAGAGGCTAGGTGTGCAAAGAATACTTGTACTGTAATTTACTCAGTTATAGTGGAAACTTGGTGCTGCCAAGAAACTGGACGTAGCCCTGTGGATTTTAGGGTGAACCAGTATAAATCTCTTGAGTGATATTTCTACTCCCTTATCTTTTAATTTGCTTGAGTATCGTTTCAGTCTTAGCTTTTTAACTTGGGGAGTTAATACTGTGGTTATCAAACTCTTTTTAACCTTCTTCGTTTGTGTGTGCTATTCTGTTTTAATATTAGACGTTTCACTCGTATAATCCTCTCTTAATCAAACCTTCTTGCTGTGCCTGCGAAAATCTTTTTAAGTAACCAAAAAGTTGGTAAACACAATTCAACCCCCCCTTCTTGTGTTCACTTTGGTTATTTCAGTTGGTATCAGAGCTCAGCCTCTAGGTTGAGCACTTAACAGTGTAGAGGAAAAGATCTTGGAGATGGCAGGAGAAACCAGTGGAAGCAAGAACCATGCTGGAGAAGGATCCTCAATGTCGAGACCTCCTTTCTTCAATGGAGAGGACTACATCTACTGGAAAGAAAAGATGAAGTGGTTTTTACAATCCACTAACTCTGATCTTTGGGATATCATTGATGAAGGTCCTTTTGTCCCTAAAGATGACAAAGGAGAGGAAGTTCCTAAAGCAAACATGACCACTGATCAAAGAACAAAGTGGCAGCTTAATGCCAAAGCTAGATATGCAATCATGTGTGCTCTGAGCAGAGAAGAATTTGAAAAAGTCTGTGCTTGTGAGTCTGCAAAAGAAATGTGGGACTCACTAGCTATTGCTCATGAAGGAACTAGCAAAGTCAAAGAAACAAAAGTCAGCATGCTTGTCAGAAAGTATGAGCTGTTCAAAATGGAGGAAGGTGAAACTATTGGCCAAATGTATGGAAGGTTTCAAACCATAACCAATGGATTGAAATCTCTGGAAAAAATTTACAAGACTGAGGAACACATTCAAAAGATTCTCAGAAGTCTTCCAAAACAATGGAGACCACTTGTAACTGCTGTGTCTCAGGCCAAGGATCTAACAACAATGAAGCTTGATGAGCTTCTTGGGACTCTTCAGATTCATGAACAAGAACTGATTGAAGAGAACAATGGAAAGAAAAACAAGTCCATTGCACTCAAAGCTGACAAGAAGTCATCTAAGGGAGCAAGTTCAAAAGCTCTCAAAGCAGATGAATCTTCAGAAGAATCTGGAGAATCAAATGAGGATGACTCAGATGATGAAGATGATGAACTGTCTCTCTTCACCAGAAAAATGAAGAAGCTGTGGAAGAAAAGAAACTTCAGAAAAGACAAACCCTTCAGGCGCTTCAACAAAGACAAGCACAACAAGGATGGTGGATCTAATGACAGAAATGTCATTGTATGCTATGAATGTAAAAAGCCTAGTCACATCAAGGCAGAATGCCCTCAACTCAAAAAGCAATCTTCTAAGAAATTCTTCAACAAGAAAAGAAAGGAATGATGGCTACTTGGGAAGATCTTGATGAAAGCTCCACTGAAAGTGAAGGAGAGGAGCTTGAAGCAAACCTCTGTCTTATGGCTGATACAGATTCATAATCAGAAACTGAGGTACATTCTGAACTTGAAAAATTGAATGATGCCTATGATGAACTTTTGGAAGAATCCAACTATATATCTAAAGCTTTTAGATCCCTCAAGAGACAGTATGCTAAACTCTCTAATGAGTACACACAGAAATCTCTAGAGTGTGAAAAGTTAGCAGAAGAGAATAGTAAACTTAAGACTGAAAAGTCTGAAGTTGAGATCTCAGTTGAAACTCTACCATCTGAAGAAGTAACTAAACTTCAACAGAAAGTAGAAGAGCTCACCTCAGATCTTGCCAAGTTTGTTAATGGTAGAGATAATCTGACTAAACTCTTAGGAAGTCAGAGGCACTCCCTTAACAAAGAAGGTATAGGATGTTCCAATCAAGAACATCATAAAGGATCAACAAAGTTTTCAAATATAGCTGTTAAATCTATATGTTCCTACTGTGGAAAAGCTGGACATATCATGTCTAAGTGTATTCACAAAAAGAGAAGGAAGTCTTTACAGACTCCTCACACTAACAAAAAAGGACCCAAGAAAATATGGGTACCTAAGGTCATGATCATTCCTGTTGCAGACATTCTCAACAGAACAAAGCAAACACCTGTCATGGTATCTGGACAGTGGATGCTCGCGACACATGACAGGCGAAAGGTCTATGTTCCTAGACCTCCAACCTAAGAAAGGTGGACATGTAACTTTTGGTGGCAACCAGAAAGGAAAAGTTGTTGGTTTAGGTAAAATTGGTGGTAAACCTCCCTTACCTATTATTCATGATGTGTTATTTGTGAAAGGATTAAAACATAATCTGCTTAGCATAAGTCAATTATGTGACAGTGGACTTTCTGTATCTTTTACTAAGGATGCATGCATGGTCAATGACTGTAATGGAAAAACCCTCTTTTCTGCTAAAAGGCAAAACAATCTGTATAAGATTGACATGACTGAACTTTCAGATCAAAGTGTAACATGCTTTATGTCTAAAGAGGATGAAAAATGGCTGTGGCATAAGAAATTAGGACATGTTAGTATGAAGCAAATTTCAAAATTGAAAAAGCATAACCTTGTGAGAGGATTGCCTGACATTTCTTTTAAGAAAGATATTTTGTGTGATGCATGTCAGAGAGGTAAACAAGTAAAATCAAGTTTCAAATCCAAGAAAGAAGTCACATCCTCTAGACCTTTGCAACTGTTACACATGGATCTGTTTGGACCAGTTAGTGTAGCTAGCCTAGGTGGAAAGAAATATGGTTTTGTCATAGTTGATGACTATTCTAGATTTACATGGGTACTCTTTTTAACCCACAAGGATGAATCTTATAAGGCATTTTCAGTATTCAGTAAAAGAGTACAAAATGAGCAAGGTTTTTGTATCTCTGCTATAAGAAGTGATCATGGAGGAGAATTTGAAAATGAGCAGTTCAAACTGTTCTGTGAGGAAAATGGTATTTCTCACAATTTCTCTGCACCTAGAACTCCACAACAAAATGGAGTAGTTGAGAGGAAGAACAGATCTCTTCAAGAGATGGGAAGAACAATGCTTAATGAAAATAATCTTCCTAAGTACTTCTGGGCAGAAGCCATTAACACTGCTTGTTATGTACAAAACAGAATACTGATTAGGCCTATTCTAAATAAGACTCCTTATGAATTGTGGAAAGACAGAAAACCCAACATATCATATTTTCATGCATTTGGCTGTGAATGTTATATTCTCAACACAAAGGATCATCTTGGTAAATTTGATTCTAAAGTAGATAAAGGAATATTTATTGGTTATTCTGAAATGTCTAAAGCTTTTAGAATTTTCAATTCTAGAACTTCTGTTGTAGAAGAATCAATTCATGTAAAGTTTAATGATGGTTTGAAGACTGATAGGGAACTATCAGATCTAGAAGATGATGTTGCAGGTATTGAACTCAATCCTACAGTAGAAGAACCTTCAGACAAGTCAAAAGTAGACGTATCTAAAATACAGACTGATGCTGATAAGTCTGAAACTCAGACTCTGAAGAAAGATTGGAAATTCAAGACCTATCATCCAGAAGATCTCATCATTGGAAGTCCATCTCAAGGAGTTAGAACCAGATCTGCCTTCAATGAAAACAACAACATGGCCTTCATAGCAGATTTGGAACCTAAAAAGATTGAAGAAGCTCTGCAAGATGAAAGCTGGATTCTAGCCATGCAAGAAGAGCTAAATCAGTTCAAAAGGAATGATGTCTGGACACTAGTTTCTAAACCCAAAGAGAAAACCATTATTGGAACCAGATGGGTGTTTAGAAACAAACTAGATGAAGATGGAAAAGTGGTAAGGAACAAGGCAAGACTAGTTGCTCAAGGTTACAATCAACAGGAAGGTATTGATTTCACTGAAACTTTTGCTCCTGTAGCTAGACTAGAAGCAATTAGGATTCTCATGTCATATGCTGCACAACATGATATGACTCTTTATCAAATGGATGTTAAAAGTGCATTTCTAAATGGAATAATTGAGGAGGAAGTTTATGTCAAGCAACCTCCAGGTTTTGAGGACTCTGAAAATCCTTACCATGTCTATAAGCTTAAGAAAGCTTTATATGGACTCAAACAAGCTCCTAGAGCTTGGTATGATAGATTAAGCACATATCTAATGGAAAATAACTTCATTAGAGGAAAAGTAGACACTACACTTTTCAAGAAATGCTCAAGAAAAGACTTCATAATAGTACAGATCTATGTTGATGATATTATATTTGGTGCTACTAATGAAAAGCTCTGCAAAGAGTTCTCTGAGTTGATGCAGAATGAATTTGAAATGAGCATGATGGGAGAATTGAAGTTCTTCCTTGGTCTTCAAATAAAACAATCAAGTGATGGAATCTATATCCATCAACTGAAGTACACCAAGGAGCTTCTGAAAAAGTACAAAATAGAAAATTCAAAGCCTATGAGTACTCCTATGCATCCAACGGTTGTTCTAAACAAAGATGAGAAAGGTAAAAAGGTAGATCAAACTGTCTACCGAGGTATGATTGGATCTTTGCTATATTTAACTGCTAGCAGACCTGATATTCAATTCAGTGTCTGTCTTTGTGCTAGATTTCAATCTGACCCTAAGGAATCTCATTATAAGGCTGTCAAAAGAATTTTCAGATATTTAATTGGAACCACTAACCTTGGTCTATTATATAAGAAATCTGAAGATTTCAGGTTAGCTGGATTTTGTGGTGCTGATTTTGCTGGAGACAGAATTGATAGAAAAAGCACCAGTGGAGGATGTCACTTCATTGGAACAAATATGATCTCTTGGTCAAGCAAAAGGCAAAGCACCATTGCTCTATCAACTGCAGAAGCTGAATATATATCTGCAGCTGGTTGTTGTTCACAACTACTCTGGGTAAAATATCAACTTGAAGATTATTCAATGATTGAGCATAATATACCTATTTGGTGTGATAATACTAGTGCTATTAATCTGTCTAAAAATCCAATACAGCATTCTAGAGCAAAGCATATAGAAATAAAGCATCATTTCATTAGAGACTATGTTCAAAAAGGTGTTTTTGAAATTAAGTTTGTAAACACTGATTATCAGTGGGCAGACATTTTTACCAAACCTTTAAGTGAAGACAGATTTGTTTTTATAAGAAGAAATCTTAACATGCATAATGTACCTGAATAAATGTTTTGCCATGTTACTTGTTTATATTCTCTATGATTACTCAACTCGTCTAATTTAGCCAAGCATCTAATGACGTGGCTAAAAGCACTCAGTGCTAAATTCTGACTGAGACACGTACATTGCACTTTCCCTCCTTTTCTTAAATACTTTATTATATTTTGTTTGAAATTGATTGTTTGTCATTTATGGCAACACTCTCTTTCCTCTTTCCCAATGCAAAAAGCACTCAAGCGTTTTTAGCATAAACCCGTGTCTTTTCAAAAACTACCCACTCAAAAGTTCCTTGCTTACAAACTCTCTCTCTAAGCTCTCTTCGTCTTCACCTTCACGAAACCTTCTCTGTCAAACCCTAATCTCTTCTCTCAAATCAATGGCACCCAAAAGCCTCCTTGAGACGCTAGCTGAGAAGACTAAGATATCTGTTACTGAGTTGAAGAAGGTGCTCCCTGGAAGAGTTCCAAACTTTGATGAACTCAGAACCAAAGGTTTGGACGTACTCCCAGAACTTAACCATGCTGGATGGTTACCATTCTTCCAACTGCAAGAACTTGTCTTCCCTGCTCTTGTTAGGGATTTCTGGACTACAGCGAAGATCACCAAGGACACCACTACCCACATGATTTCTGGGGATGTTGGTGAGGATCATATCTTCATCACTCACGAGTTACTCGCTGAAGTAACAAGATGCCCTAGGGAAGGAGCTGGGCATTACAAAGACTGGATGAAGGATCAAGGGGAAGCTAATGTAAATTTGGTACTCTATGGGACTGCAAACCCTGACAACATGGACTCCAAGTATCTGACCCCCAAGGCAAGGTTTTTACATGTTTTACTTATAAACTGTGTAATGCCTAGGACTGGGTCTAGAAACCATGTCAATCTGCTGGAAAAGTTTGACCTATTCCATCTTGTCCAAAGAATAAAGATAGACATAACTGATCTAATCTTTATTCATATGGAGAAAGCAGTAAAGGGAAAAGATAAAGATTACCCCTTTGGAATGGTTATGACTAGGATCTTCAGGGCTTGTAAGTTGGATTTAAGAAGGGCTGTTTCTGCTGATCTCTGTACTGAGATTACCACAAAAACCCTGGCCTTAATGAAGATGAACCTGAACCCTACTCTGGATGGCAATGCTGAAGCCTCTGCTCAGATGGAAGCAACTGTTTCCATTCCTGGTGTTAAATCTGAAGTGGTTGAGGAACCAGCTGAGGAAATTAGTGATCAGCTTCAGAGGAAGAAGAGGAAGATTACAAAAACCTCTACTGAAACTGCTGGGACTGAAGAGTCTACTCAGGTTGTTGAACCTGCTGCTGCTGTTGTTTCTGAGGAAGCTGCTGTACCTAAGATTACCAAGGTATTCAAGAGAAAGAGGACAGTACAAGCTGAGGGGGAGTCTCAATCAGAAGAGACTGTGATCCCTAAAAAGAAGAGGACAACTGTTACAAAGAGGAAACTTGTCTTGCCTCCCTCTTCATCTCCATCACCATCATCTTCACCTCAGAAAGATTCATCCCCTCCACCTCAGGAAACAGAACCTTCTACCACCACAGTTCCAACTCCACAACCTTCACCTCAAAGAATGCCTACACCACCACACAAATCACCTACACCCCCTCCATCACCAAAAATTCCAACACCCCCTCCATCACCAAAAATTTCCACACCACATACATCACCTAACCATCACTCTTCTGAACCTAACCCTACCACATCAGAACCTCACATGTCTGATACTCACTCACCTGCTCCACCCTCACCACAAATATCTCACCATTCTGATATTCCTCAAACTGAGGATATCAATGATTTTGAGTATTTTGACAACCCTATTTCACCACCCTCACCACAATCACCAATCCCTGACCATATCTCAAACCAATGCCAAGTGCCTCTGAGAACAGTCTTTCCAGACTTATTCTCTGAAACCAGACACAACTCTCTCCCCTTAGCCACTTTACCACCCTACAACTCATCCTCCAGAACCACACCCTTCTCTGTAACAGATGATCTCTGTCCCTCTTACCTTGATGGCAAGACTCTGGACATGATTGCTTCTCTGGAAGCTGAAAGGCAGATTGTGAGGCTGGAAAGGTTGCAGAAGCCAGTAGGAAAATGGCTATTTAATCCTCACATCTTCATGAAGCCCTCTACTGCCATAAGAGTAATGCCTGACTCAATGGTGTTAAAAGGAAAGCAGAAGACAATATCCCTGCCATTGGATCAAAAGTTCTCCCTTATCAAGAGAACTGATCAGAAGCTGAAATTCAAAGAGAAGATGTTCTCTAAGGGTGGCTGCAGTTCTGGGTTGACAGAAGAAGAGAAGGCAGACATTCTCATTAGAGGTAGCCAAGCCTATGCTCTCTACCCCGTCTCACCCTCTATTTACTTTCTCCCTCCCTTTTTCATGGTATTCCCCTTCTCTGTCCTAAACTTTCCTGATACTGCCCCTTTTACTCACATAAATCTCATTAGGAGATCTTATGAGTTTCTTCTATCTATCATAGATTCCCCTCTACATCATGACAGAATTCATGCCTTTTTAAAAGAATTCTACCCTAATAATGATTTTGAAACCACTCTGTCAACAAATGTGTTTCTAGATCCTCACCCTGAGGATGATATTATTGTTGAAGAGTTACCTCCTACCCCTCCTCCTTGTCCATCAGCTTCTGGAACTTCTCTGGCCACTACAGATTCTACTGCTCCAGTTGTTGCATTTGATCCTGCTGCACATCAGAGACTGGATGAAATGGCTACAAGTTTGCAGACTGTCATTCAAAGACAGGATGAAGCAATTGCTCAACAGACTGCATTTCAAGCTCAGATGTTGGCTCAACAGCAAGCAATGCAGCAGATGATGGAAGCTTTCTTCAAAGCCAAGGAGGCCCTAGTTCTTAGTGTTTAGAAATCTGTTTTTCATTTCTTTGTTGAGTCATGCAATGTACTAAGTCAGTGATGTCTATCACTTGTAATCTTTCATGACTTTGATTAAATGACATGAGTTTTTCATCTGGCAATTTATCTTCTACGATTTTTTTCTATTTGATTGATGCCAAAAGGGGGAGGAAATATAATTAAGTTTTCATGATTTTATGTATGTTATTCTTTCTAATATCATGATGTTCTGATATCTGTCTTAGTGCATAAACTAAGGGGGAGCTTAACATACCCTGATCAATTATATCTGTTTAGAAATTTCTACTGTTTCTTTTTTATGTTCAATAAAATCAGAAAAGATATTTGTCATCATCAAAAGGGGGAGAATGTTGAGACCTCATAAGTCTAAAACACATTCAAAGTGTAAATCCTCTATGTTTTGATGATTCCAAATAGTTCAAGTATGGTAATATTGAACCAAAAGAAATTACTGATATATTTGATAAGTGTGCAGGAAAATAGACTTGAAGTCACTCGTCTAAATTTCACCCGTCTATTTTTTTAGTAGATGCTCAGCAGTGACTCGTCTAAGTTTCACTCGTCTAGAAAATTAATCAAAGAAAGTCAACGCTCAAGAAAGACTAAGCTCAGTTGATGACGTGGCAAGAAGCATGCGTCTAAGTTTGGCTCAGCTAAGCTTTCACCCGTCTAACTTTGGAACAAGCTTTCACCCGTCTAACTTTGGAACAAGCTTTCACCCGTCTAAGTTTTTGGATGACTTCCACCCGTCTAAAAATTCTCATGGCTGACACCAAGTCAGTATGTCAGAAATCAAGTCCAAGTCACCATATTCAAAATTATAGGCCATCCTTAAGGATCTCGAAGACCTATGGACAATAGCTCGAAGGACAAAGAATAAAGAACGTTGTTTCAAGGTTTTAAGGAATAAACACGCTATCTCTGCACCACTGCAGTAACCTTTTGCCTATTCTAGTACAAAGTAAAAAGTACTTTATGGAAAAGTAAACTGATGTTGCACTGAAAAAGGAAAGCTCTCTGCAACAAGTACAAGAAGCCTGCTGCCATATACTCTGAAAGAACAGCTGTTCAGTTTAAAGTGTACTCTTGGACACTCTTGACAATGCCCAATGTTTTCAAGCATTTAATGAATACTCAGAACGACTCTTTGGCATTAAATGGTGTCTCAGAAAGCTCAAGTCAGATGCAAACACTTTCTGAAGCTGTGTCAAAACGGATCTCTTGATTGAAGCCTTTATATAGATCAAACAAAGAAGATGAAGCTAAGAAGTTGAATATCAAAAGAACTCTGCACAGAAGCATTTACTCTCTTCATTAACTTCTTCATTCCTTCATTGAATACATATTCAATCATTAGATATAAATTCGCAGTCTTTCATACTTCATATTTACTCCACTCTCTGAGTGTGATCTGAAATACTTGCAAGTTGTATTAACTATACAAACCTTTTATCTCTTACTATTTTTGAGCCTGAAGAGGCTAGGTGAGAAAAGAATACTTGTTTGAGTGTTGAGCCTGAAGAGGCTAGGTGTGCAAAGAATACTTGTACTGTAATTTACTCAGTTATAGTGGAAACTTGGTGCTGCCAAGAAACTGGACGTAGCCCTGTGGATTTTAGGGTGAACCAGTATAAATCTCTTGAGTGATATTTCTACTCCCTTATCTTTTAATTTGCTTGAGTATCGTTTCAGTCTTAGCTTTTTAACTTGGGGAGTTAATACTGTGGTTATCAAACTCTTTTTAACCTTCTTCGTTTGTGTGTGCTATTCTGTTTTAATATTAGACGTTTCACTCGTCTAATCCTCTCTTAATCAAACCTTCTTGCTGTGCCTGCGAAAATCTTTTTAAGTAACCGAAAAAGTTGGTAAACACAATTCAACCCCCCCTTCTTGTGTTCACTTTGGTTATTTCCCTATCTTGTTGGGTCTAAAGTCATTGTTTACACCATCACTCTGCCTTGAGGTATTTGTTTGCTAAGCAACATGCTAAGCCATGATTGATTAGGTGGATATTGCTTCTCCAAGAATTTGATTTGGAGATAAGAGACAAGCAAGGAAAGCAAAATGTTGTGGCAGATCACCTCTCTAGGCTTGTCCAAATTGAGGGGGACAACGACATTCCTTCCATTTCGAAGGAGTTTCCTGATGAAAAATTGATGATGGCAAATTCTTTCCCTTGGTTTGCTATTTTGCAAATTATAGGGCTGCAGGTATTGTCCCTATTGATCTTAGTTGGGAGCAAAAGAAAATTTTTTTTCATGATGCTAAATTTTATGATTAGGATGAACCTTTGTTGTTTAAAAGATATGCTGATGGGATCATTAGAAGATGTGTCCCTGATGTTGAATTTGGAAAAAAATTTGTGGCACTGTCATGGGTCTGAATATGGTGGGCATTATAGTGGCAAAAGAACTGCCGCTAAAGTCTTGCAATGTGGCTTTTATTGACCTACTTTGTTTAAAGATGCCCACAATTTTGTTGAAAAATGTGATAGATGTCAAAGAGTAGGGAACATTTCTAAGAGGAATGAAATGCCTCTAAAATCCATCTTGGAGGTTGAAATTTTTGATGTTTGGGGGATTGACTTTATGGGACCATTCCCATCGTCTTTCTCTAATAAATATATTTTGGTTGCTGTAGACTATGTCTCCATGTGAATAGAGGCTGTGGCATTACCAACCAATGATGCCAAGGTTGTGGTTTCTTTCCTTAAGAAACACATTTTTACAAGGTTTGGGGTGCCTAGAGCTGTGATAAGTTATGGGAGATCACACTTTGTAATAAACAGTTTGAATCATTGCTGAATAAATATGGTGTGAAACATAGGATAGCTACCCCTACAATCCATAAACTAGTGGACAGGTGAAAATCTCAAACAGATAGCTGAAAAAGATCCTAGAAAAAATGGTAGGTTCCTCAAGGAAAGATTGGGCTAGAAAATTGGATGATGTGCTTTGGGCATATAAGACAGCTTTTAAAAATCCAATTGGAATGTCCCCATATTAGTTAGTGTATGGCAAATCATGCCATCTCCCAGTTGAGTTGGAACATAAAGCTTGTTGGGCAGTGAAGCTGCTTAATTTTGACTTGAAAGCTGCGGGTGAGAAAAGGTTACTGCAGTTAGATGAGCTGGAAGAGTTTAGGTTGCAAGCCTATGAGAGTTCTAAAATTTATAAAGAAATAACCAAGAGATGGCATGATAAAAAAATAATTATGAAAGAATTTAAACCAGGACAGCAAGTGTTATTGTATAATTCTAGATTGAGACTTTTGTAACACCCTGTTTTTCGTAAGTGCTTTCCTTTAAAGCTTGTTTAGCTGTTTAAGTTGGTTTTGTTAAGTTAAGTCGTTGGCTAAGGGCTAGGTGGGATTTTAGTTTAAAAAGCCCCTTTCTGATAGATTAGCACGCCTGTGCTCATTAGCCAGCACGCCCGTGCTTAAAGTTAGAAGCATGTTTCTGATTTTAAGTTGAGCACACCTGTGATCAACAGTGAGCGCATCCGCGCTCAATGTGCGGACCGCGTCTCGTTGATGCTAAGTCACGACCGTGCTCAGGTGTGGCCTATATATTTTTGGCACAGAACCCAAGGGTTAACGTGAAACCCTATTTTGCTAGTTGCAGCAGCCACTGTTGCGGCCTAGAGTGCCTTCTTCCCTATTTCCTCTTCATCCCTTGCTATAGTGCAGTTTGGGGAGCTAGTTTGGTCTGCGGCAATCTATAGGTAATGGTTCATCTTCCCTTTGTGGTTTCCCTTTTCGATTTTTTGGTTGGGAAACTAATCTGTTTGTATTTCTGTTGGCTAAGGCTTATTTGAGGTTGAGCCGCTTTAAGAGGAGGAACCAGTTTGCTGTTTGGTGTTTTGCGAGAGCTACCTTCAATCCAGGTATGGGTAGAAGGGTAGTGTTTACATAAGCTTGGGGCTAGTGTAAAGTAAAGGGGTTCTCATAACCCCGTTGTTGTTTTGTATGATTTGTTATGTTATAATGATTGTTATAATAACATGCTCACGACTGCCTAGATGTGTTATTTCATATGTTTATGATATAATTGTTATGTTCTTGTTGGTTGTTAAATGAGCATGAGATATATATGTTGATGGTGTTGGTTGAATAATTGATGTTGACGTTGATCTTGATGATGGGTTTTTACCCAAAAATATGCTGTTAAATGACCTAGGATTAAATGATTAATCTTCCCTAAAATTTGGTTAAAAATCTGTGTTCGAACTCTGCCCAGAACAGTACTGTCGTGCATTAAGCATGACCGTGCTGAACAGGGAGCACGATCGTGCTCCCAGTTTGCATTCTAGAAAATGGCCGCGCATTAAGCACGGCCGTACAGCAGAGGAGCACGACCGTGCAGCTGAGCACGATTGTGCCGAATAGGAAGCACAATCGTGCTCCACTAACGTGGCAACACGCCCGTCATGTGTTAAGCACGCCCGTGCTGGGGTTTAAGGACGATCATGCTCACCCCTCCTAGATAGAAACAGAATTAAAGGACTTTAAGAAGTTTCAAACCCCATTTCCCCAGTGATGATAAATGATACAAATAATCAATGTTATGGATTAGATAACTCGGTTTATAATTAATAAAGATGATTAAGATAATAAAATGCTAAGTCGGTATCCGTTGGGTTACCGCATATTGATAAGTTGTACCTTGGTTCTTAATGGCCAAGGGGACCTTGACCCCACAGTTTGGGTCTAAGATGTTGTTGATGTTGGAGTCTTGGGTGCTTATTGACCCAAGCATCTTGAGTTGAACCTTGGTGCTTATCGGCCAAGGAGCCTTGACCCCGCAGTTTGGGTCTAAGGTTACGTTGATGTTGATGTTGAAGTCTTGGGAGCTTCATGGCCCGAGCAAGGAGGTGGTTGAGATTGTTTGTTGTTGTGCCATTTACATAGAGCATTGGAGTTGATGGTTGAGGGGGAGGTTCGACATAGGGGAGATCGCCCGAGAGTACAGTGATCCGGCCATCCACGGTAGGTCACCCGATGGTTTGGTGACCGCGGCCCCCCCGTGATGAGGCATCCACGGTTTGATGCGTTGGCTATCCATGGGGTTCACCCAAGGTTTGGTGAACTGTCGGTATTGGTGCTTCTATGGCCAATAAGGATATGTAACTCCGAAGTCGTTCATCCTGAGTTAGTTTGGATCCACATGCATAATTGGAGTAGCGGAGTAGATGTTGCATTGCATCGCATAGCATACTTGATGTTGATGTTGTTGATGTATGTTTGTACATGTTGTTGATGTATGCGCATGTTGATTTCATGCTTGTATGTTTTACTCTACTTCCTATCTCCTTGCTGAATATGTTTACATGATTCTTACTCCCCGTTATTTGTTTGTGTTTGGCCTGATCGGCATTTTGCAGAGGATGACGAGCATCCCGGAGAGGAGTGACTCTGAGGAGCCACCGCTCATAGTTAGGGCCTTTCGCTTTGTTTAGTTAGTTTTGTTTAGTTGTATTCTGAGGATTTTATTCCGGAACGGTTATACCAGCTCTGTTGTGACATCGGGTTGGGACGTTGTTATTTTCTTTGTTTATTATTTTAAACTTGGTTTATTTCTGTGTTTCTGAACTCGTTCATGTGGGACTTTTCTACCCATGGACAAATGTTTTATTTTATCCAGTAAATGCATGTTTTTATTTTAATTGTTTTATATAAAATGTTTCATAACATGAGGGTAGAAGGGTGTCATATGACACCCGGGACTAATGTGGGCGGGGAGTGGTCGCCGATGCAAGAAGGCACGGACAAGGAGCGGCTCCTGGCAGGCTTCTAGGTGGAGGGACACATGAATGAATTGATTACACACTTGAATGAGAGGGATCCTGAGACTGTGTAGGTTTGGGATTTTACAGTTAAGGATGACTTATATGAATTGATTGGTACTACCTATACTAACAAGATGCATCTTCTTTTCCCATCACTTAAGAACTCCACAGTTAAGCGTGCTTGACTTGGAGCAATTCTGAGATGGGTGACCTCTTGGGAAGTTTTCCCAGGAAGTATGAGTGAGGACAAAGCATGCTGAAAAGACTCGTGTTGGTCTGTGGGGTCAGTTGTCAATCCATAGAGTAGCCAGGGATGTTACAAATGGTATTAGAGCAACGCCTCTTCCAGTACTGTGTGGTTCGGGGATGAACCAAGAGGAAGCTGGTGGGTATGTGACACCCGGGGCTGACGAGGGCGGGGAGTGGTAGCCGGTGCAAGAAGGCATGGACAAGGAGAGGCTCCTGGCAGGCTTCTAGGTGGAGAGACACATGAATGAACTGATTACACACCTGAATGAGAGGGAATGAGAAGGATCCTGAGATTGTGTAGGTATGAGACTATACAGTTAAGGATGACTTATATGAATTGATTGGTACTACCTATACTAACAAGATGCATCTTCTTTTCGGTAGCCCATCACTTAAGAACTCCACAGTTAAGCGTGCTTGACTTGGAGCAATTCTGGGATGGGTGACCTCCTGGGAAGTTTTCACAGGAAGTGTGAGTGAGGACAAAGCACCCTGAAAAGATCCGTATTGGTCTGTGGGGTCAGTCGTCAATCCATAGAGTAGCCAGGGATGTTATAACTTTTCCCTGTAAAGTTAAAGTCTAGATGGTTAGGTCCTTTTGTTGTTAAGGAAGTGAGTCCCTATGGTGCAATTGAGATTGCAGAGCCAAATTCTGGAAGAAGCTTTAAAGTTAATGGCCAAAGGTTGAAATTGTACCTTCGGGGAGATTTGAACAGAAACAGGGTTAACATTACCCTTCACTCACCTTCTGATGAGGGCAAAGTCTCACTAATCCTATAACATGAACTGGTAGTTTAGATTTTCTTTTATTTTTGTTTTTGTCTCTTTTTGCTGTTTTTAGTCTTTACATACAAAAGAAAATACAAAAAGATTTGTTTTGTTTTTGACTTTGTTGTTTTCATGTTAAAAAAAAATAAATTAGGGCGCTTGAGCGCTACTTCTAGACGCTCCAACGTCCACTTTGTGTGAGAATTTTGGTAGAATTAGCACGCTCGAGCGTGCCATTCTTAGCGTCTGAGCGCTAGCAAGTTCACAAGTTGGGGGTTTCTGTCTGAGTTTCTGACTGACAACGCTGCAGCATGGATTATCCAGCGCTTGAGTGTTCCTGGTGAACGTTTGAATGTGGCTGATTCAACGTCCGAGCGTGCGCAGGTTTGGAGTGTTGGGCCTTCTGTCTGACCACGTTTCAACGTGGCTCATCCAGCGCCCGAGCGTTCTGTTTAAAAAAAAAAAAAAAATTATAAGACACAAAACTGTGTCGTTTTGGTCAATAGGGTTCAAAGCCCTTTTCTTCTTCCTCCCTTAGGCAATTCGACTGCCATTCTTAAAATTAGAAAGAACTCTCTTTTTACTTCACTCACTGCAACTCAAAAAAATTTCATTCTTCTTATTCATTCACTCTCTCACTTACGCATTCACCCTCACTCAGCACACACTCATCTTATCTTCTCTTCTCTCACCCACAATCTTCACTCACTATGCGTTACTCACCCCACATCCCTCACTTCGCACACAGCCACTGCGTATTCCTCATTGCGCAAATTCATGGTTTGGTGGTTTTAATTTGCATATCTCCATTGTGTGCACAAGGTACTCATTTTTCCTTTTGTTCCCTTCTTTTCTATACTTGTTTGAATGAATCATGTTGAAACTGAGTATTGTGGTTAGGGATTGGAATTGGTTAATGCGAAAATCTCATAATTTGGGGTTAGGAATTTGATTTTGAAAATTGATTTTGTGTGGGGTTGTGCTGTCACTATCTGTTGCATGTGTGGTGGGGTGCTTAAATTTAAATTTGACTAAGTGTGGGGGTATGTTGAAATTGGAAACTGATTTTGGGGGTGGGGCTCTAAAATTGAAACTGACTAAGTGTGTTGAGTTGTTTTCATGATAATGCTGAAGTAGTGGTTACTGAGATTAATGTAAAATTTATTTAGGGGAACACTGTTGAGTATTTACCTGCTGGACTGGACTGAATATTTTCTATACTGTGGTGGAATTTTCTAAATTTGTTTTGCAGATGCCTCCTAAGAAAAATCAAAAGGCCACTAACACAGTGCCTAGGAGAACAAGTACTAGAGGTAGAGGCGGCAAAATGGGCCGGCCCAACTGGGCCGGGCCGGATAAGCCCTGTGAATTATAGGGCTTGGGTATTAAAATTTGAGCCCATTTTAATTCCGGGCCTTTTTGGCCCTACCTGATGAAGCCCGAACCCGTATCGGGCTAACCTGCATCGGGCTTGGGTAGCCCGATCACTTTTATATATTTTAATTTTTATTTAACTAAAAAATAAAAAAATAAACACTTGTGAAGGGAAGTTGCATAAGGTCAAGATGAATTTGTATAGGCTTTATGATGAATATGTTAGAGATGGTGGCCCTTCCAATGTGAGTCATTCACAACAAGTACAATCTTCAGTTGGAGGAGGAAAGGAAAAGATTGGTTGCTATGAAGTAAGTTCTTAATTTTGTTACTGTTTTATTTCATACGTAGATTTTTTTTAATCAATATTTCATATATATATATATATATATATATTTGAATTCATTTGGTCATTTATTTTGTAGGATTTTGAAGCATATGAAAGCACACAAACAACCACTGTTGGAAAATCCGAACTTGATCTCTATTTGGAGGAGTTAAGGATTCCATCATCGGGTAGTTTTGATATCTTATCTTATTGGAAGGAAAGACGTCATAGATGTCCTGATCTTGCAATGATGGCTTGTGATATATTGAGCGTTCCAATAACCACTGTGGCATCAGAATCGACTTTTAGCATTGGCTCTCGAGTTTTGAACAAGTATAGAAGGTCTTTGCAGGATGAAACGGTTCAAGCTCTCTTGTGCACACGTAGTTGGTTACATGGTTTTGTTGGTAAGTTTTTTTTTAAGCTTTATCATTTTAAGGATTTAAAATGAAGTCATTGATTTATATAAAAATTCATAACAAAGTCTATTTTTTATTTTAGATTATGATAATGAAGATGATGATGGTGAGCGGGAGGCCATCAATTTTGAAGATGTAAAGCTTTCTCAAGGAGGTTTAAATGTCAATGTTGATGCCAAAATATAGGATTTTAAATATATCGTTGTTACTGTTGGACTTTCATTGTTATTTGTGAAGTTTATTTTTGTTAGACTTTTTTATTGTTTCTATTGTTGGACTTGCTCATTTTTTGATGTTCTTATTGGACTTTAAATATATCTCTATAAACTTAAGGAGCTTGACTTTAAACATATCTTTATATGAACTTAAGGAGCTTTTTTATGTTTTGTATGGGAACTAATTCTGAAGTTGTCTTTTACAACATTGATTATGATTATTATATCTTCATTCATATCCTGATGTTTTCAATACAAACAATTAGGTTGATTGAAAATAAATATGTCTTGGTCCACACGTATACACAATGCTATAGTCACTTTTAGGAACTTAAAAATAAAAATGATTGAAAATAAATTTTTTTAGCGAAAAATGACGAGCCAGCCCGCATAGGGCTGGGCCTGGGCACCTATTTTATAGCCCATATTGATTCCGGGCCTTTTTGGCCCGACCCTATAAAGCCCTACCCTGCATAGGGCTAGCCCGCGGCGGGCCGGGTATCCCATTTTGCCACCTCTAACTAGAGGAGGAGCATCAACCTCTACTGCTCCACCACCTCCCAATAATAACCAATTCCTTTCTCCTGTGCATGAATTGAGATTTAGAACTAATTTGATGAGAAGAGACTTTGTAAGGGAGAAGGGAATTTGGTTGAAAAGGAATGAATATCGGGAGATTCAGGATGACATTGAAAAGAGGGGTTGGAGAGATTTGGTTATGACCCTAGATTCTAGTTGCAAGATGTTGGTAAGAGAGTTTTATGCCAATGCCTATTGTGAGGATAGGTCAGGCGTTATCTGGTTCAAAAGCTGGGTAAGGGCAAAAGAGGTAGACTACTCCCCTGCTTTAATTAATTCTATATATGGTCTAGAAGGACCCCATGAGGGCACTTTGGGCACTTATGAAGAATTGGAAAAGTCTGAGTGGGATGCCCAAGAGGTCTTAAGAGAGTTGTGTATTCCCGAGGGTCGGTGGGAAACTATGAGAGGGTCTGAGAAGCCCAAGCTGTTGTGGAGAACAACTTTTAAATTTTTTCCTAGGATTTGGGCCACTTTTGTGATGGCTAAACTGCTTCCAGTATCTAACAAATCTGAAATTACTGTGTCTCGTGCTTTGTTGATATATTCAGTTTTGACTAATAGATTTATGGATATAGGAAGAGTTATTGCATTTAATATTTATCAGCTAGCTCAGGATCCGAAGAAAAAAATTGGGCTAACCTCAGCTCATTACCCAATTAATCAGGCTTGCCGGTGTGGAGGACCCAATTATCGAGCCTATTAAAGCTGAAAAACCTATCGATGTTGGGTATATTGATGACAATTGGGGAGAAATTCCACCACTGCACTGACCTCCCGCAAGAGCTAGCATAGGCCCTCGGGTATCTCAGGCTTGTAGGCAGCAGTTGACCACTCATGCCACCCAAAGATTGTGTCGCAATATAGATCAGGTGCATGCTTTTATTGCTGTTGTGGCCGAACGTATGGGTGTGCCTCAAGAAAATTTTGTGCCCCTGGTACCAAAAGAGAGCTGCACAGTAGTCGCACAGCAGTAGCAAAAATAGGAACTAAGGAGGTGCAGCGTAGAAGAAGAAATGGAGTGCTGTGCTCTCTGGTTCCTTTCTCATGAAGTTTTTCTTTCACTCTTTTACTCAATTTTATTTTATTTTAAGGTTTAGCATGTCTAGCTAAATTCTTTTTTGCTAGGGTTTGGTGTAATTCCTTTCATGATGATGTTTAATTAACTCTTTGATTATCCTATGAACATTTGGTTTTGTTGATGTGATGTTTACTGTGCTTAATTACATTTGAATGTTTGGCCATCATTCTTGTGCTTTGAGGGTTCATGTATATTCTAGGAATGGTGATATGTGGACTTGCCTCTTGTAAGCATTACTGTTAATTGGGTTATTCTAGGAATAGATAACTGGATTAATGTGGACATTTCACAAATTCCATAGAGCAATTATCATCATGCCTTGTTAATTAGACCTTAGGAATTAGGGTAATTGTTGAGGTTTGGTAGAATTGATTCACTAAGGAATTAGGCTTCAATTAATTAAGGGAATTTTTCCTTCAACATGCCAATTGGAATTAGGATAATTAGAGTGTCGGTAATTCACAAGATTCCTTGTCTATGAGGAATCCGGATTCATAATTGGATGAAATCAAATCCTTAGGGCTTTTATTTCTTTTTTATCTCAACAAAAATTCCAAAAAAATATTTTATTTCATTTTTTGCTTTATTTTATCTTTTGAGCTCTCTTCATGCCAAAGATAAGTCTAAATAGTTGTTTAACTTGTGAATTGGTACTTGGTAACTAATCCCTGTGGACGATATCTGGTTCTCACCGTTTTTATTACTTGCAATGATCCGGTACACTTGTTGTGGTCCTCTACAATGATCAAATTCTTCAATCACAGAGGTTCTAGAGTTATAAACTCTAAATGCCTTAGACATTTCAGAATATCCAATGAAGATACCTTTATCCACTTTGGAATCGAACTTTCCAAGTTGATCCTTAGTGTTTAGAATGAAACATTCACATCCAAATGCATGGAAGTAAGATATGTTGGGTCTTTTACCTTTCCACAATTCATTGGGAGTCTTCTTTAGAAAATGCCTTATAAGTATTCTATTTTGTACATAACATGCAGTGTTTATTGCTTCTGCCCAGAAGTACTTAGGGAGATTATTCTCATTAAGCATTGTTCTAGCCATCTCTTGTAGAGATCTGTTCTTTCTCTCAACCACTCCATTTTGCTGTGGAGTTCTCGGTTCAGAGAAATTGTGAGAGATCACATTCTCCTCACAGAACAATCTAAATTGCTCATTTTCAAATTCTCCCCCATGATCACTTCTAAGGGTAGAAATATAGAAACCTTACTCATTTTGTACTTTCTTACAGAATATAGAGAAAGCCTTAAAAGGCTCATCCTTGTGGGTTAAGAAGAGTACCCATGTAAATCTAGAATAGTCATCAACTATGACGAATCCATATTTCCTTCCAGCCAACCTAGCAACACTAACTGACCCAAACAGATCCATGTGTAACAACTGAAGAGGTCTAGAGGTTGATACTTGGTTCTTAGATTTGAAACTTGATTTTACTTGTTTGCCTCTCTGACATGCATCACACAAGGTTATCGTTTTTCAATTTTGAAATAAGTTTCGTACTAGCATGTCCTAGTTTTCTATGCCATGACCATCTTTCATCCTCTTTTGACATCAGACAGGTTACACTTTGATCTGAGAGATCAGCCAGTTCAATCTTATAAAGATTTTGCTGCCTACTAGCTGAAAAGAGTGTATTGCCACTCTTATCTTTGACTATTTCCACTGTCACATTATTGACTTATGCTAAGCAAATTGTGTCTTAATCCTTTGACTAAGAGAACATTAGAGATTGAGGGAAGAGGGGGTTTACCAATAGTACCAATTCCAATAAACTTCCCTTTCTGGTTTCCTCCAAAGGCAAATGTCCTCCTTTCTATAGTTGGAGGCCTAAGAACATAGACCTTTCTCCTGTCATGTGTCGCGAGTAACACTGTCCAGGTACCAACAAAGGTGTTTTCTTTATCCTATCAAGGACATCTGTAACAGGAATTATTTGGTCTTTAGGTACCCATAGTTTTCTGGGTCCATTTCTGTTAGTTCTAGGAGTCTGTAAAGACTTCCTTCCCTTCTTATGAATACACTTAGACGTGATATGTCCAATTTTTCCATAGAAGTTACAGGCAGGTATGGATTTAATAGAAATTGACTTAACAAACACTTTAGAGGTTTTTGTTTATACTTTATTATGTGTCTGATGGACATATTCAATACCTTCTTTGTTAAGGGAGTGTCTCTGACAACTAAGCAGCTTGGTCAGATTGTCTCTACCATTAACAAATTTGGCAAGATCAGAAGTAAGTTCTTCCACTTTCTGTTGAAGTTTAACAACTTCTTCATACTGTGGTGTTTCACTAGAGATCTTAGCTTCATCAGACTTTTGAGTCTTCAGCTTACTGTTCTCCATGGTCAGCTTCTCACACTCTTGAGATTTCTGTTTATGCTCCCTAAGAAGCTTTACATACTCTCTCTTGAGGGATTTGAAGGCCTTAGATAAGCAGTTGAATTCCTCCAGCAACTCCTCATAGGCATCATGCAACTCCTCAAAGTCAGGGTATACCTCATCATCAGATTCTGAATCAGTGTTGGCCATTAGACAGAGATTGGCTTCTTCCTCTACTTCCTCATCTTCAGAGGATGTTGACTCCAGATCCTCCCAAGTAGTCATCATTCCATTCTTCTTCTTTTGATTAATTTCTTAAAAGTGGCTTTCTTGAGTTGAGACACTCGGCTTTAATGTGTCCAGGCTTCTTACATTCATAGCTGACAATTGGACTCCTGTCTGTTGAAGCATAATCCTTGAAGTTCTTCTCCTTGTTGAACTTTCTAAAAGGCTTCTCCTTTCTGAACTTCTTTCTTCTTAAGAGCAGCTTTATCTTTCTGGTTAAGCAAGATATCTTTTCATCACTTTCAAAATCCTCGGACTCAGACAGGTCTGTATCACAGGATGACTCTTCTGCCTTTAGTGCTTTTGAGGCTTTTGATGATTTTTTATCAGCTTTTAGAGCAATGGATTTGCTCTTTTTAGTTGTCACATCATCACCAAGCTCTTGCTCATGAAAAGTGAGGGTGCCAAGAAGTTCATCCATAGTCAAGGTTGTGAGATCCTTGGCTTGAGTGATGGCAGTGACCAAGGGTCTCTACTGCTTTGGAAGACTTCTGAGGATCTTTCCAACTTTCTCAACATTTGTATAAGTTTTGCCAAGAGATTTTAAACCATTGAAGATAGTTTGAAACCTTCCTATCATCTGAGCAACATATTCACCTTCTTCCATGATGAACAGTTCATACTTTCTGACAAGTATGGCAATCTTTTACTCTTCGACTTTGACAGTTCCTTCATGTGTGACAAATAAGGTGTCCCACATTTCTTTTGCAGAGTCACAAGCACTTACTTTCTCAAATTCTTCAAGACTTAGAGCACAGATGATGTTGTATCTAGCTTTATGATTCAGTTCCCATTTTGTCTTTTCTGCAGAGGTCCACTGAGCTTTTGGCTTGTCAGTGTTGTCATCATTCTTGGAAATGAATGGACCTTCAGTAATGACATCCCAAAGATCAGAGTTTGTTGATAGCATAAACCATTAGAATCTATCTTTCCAATAGTTGTAGTTTTCTCCATTGAAGAATGGAGGTCTGGTTAGAGAGGCTCCATCAGTCTGGTGACTCCCACTTGAACTAGCTCCAACAGTCATGTCTATTCTTCATGATCTTTTCCTTTACACTGTTAGATGCTCAACCCAGAGGCTGAGCTCTGATACCAACTAAAACAGACAACTATAAACATGAGAACGGGGGTTGAATTGTGTTTATCAGATTTTAGTTCATTAGTTGAAAACTTTTTGCATACTTAGTATTTATAGATGAAGTGTAGCTTCTACTCTTGTTTCTTCAACTGTCTTTAGAAGATATCAGTTTAGAGATAGAATTAAATGCTAAGATCCGTTGAGTCTGATAACTTAATATTTGCTCTGCGAAACGAGCTCTTTGTTATCAGAAATGCTCAAAGTGGTATTGCCACTTCTCTGTTTTACCCGAAAGTTGTCTTTTGTCTTTCCTTGTTTGTATCTGAGTCAACTTTGCAGCAGCTTGTATCAGAGCACAAAGGCAGTTGTTTAATAGAGGGTATTATGTTTCTTTTACCAAGAATAATGTTTAAACAATTGAACGTACAAGGTAAAACTATCGAAACACATATATTAAACAAATAAACATTTCGAAATTAAAGCATTGAATAGACGAGTTGTGAAGATATACGTCCTTGGATGTGCAGTTAAAAAACTGAAATATAACTGTAACACCTCGTTTTTCGTATAAGTGCTTTTATGTGTGCCTTGTTTGTTAGGGAGGTTAAGAGTAAGCTAAGTGGGGTTTTTTGTGGAAAATTCCCTTTCTTAGGTTTGTGTCTTGTGACTGTCAGAGTCACAAGCACGACCATGCTAGTTTGGTAAGCGTGTCTCGCTAACGCTAAGTTGAGCACGACCGTGCTCAACAGACATGCCCGGTAGGCGCTAAGTTGAGCAAGGTCATGCTTAAGGAGGAGCATGGCCGTGCTCCTCGGGTCTCAGAGTGTATAAATAGGAACAGTAACGCGAGGGTTTTGTGTACAACCCTTATTTTGGTTTCTCTGCCTCCAAAACAACAGAAACCTCTCTTCCTCTTTCTCTTCCTTGAACCCTTCCTAGTTCTTGGAATCCATGCGGTGTTTGGGAGAGGAAAGTGTGCGTTAGTGGTCTTGTAAGGTAAGCCGGTTATCCCTCTTTTGTTTCCTTTTCCTTTTGTTGATTGGGAAACTAATTGGTTAGGCTTTTTGTTGGTCAAGGCTTGATTCGTTTGTCAAACCGCTTGAGGGAACGCGACCAGTTTGCTATCCGGAGTCTGATCTTCATACCAGGTATAGGGAGAAGGAATAGTATGAGTAGGTAGGCTTGGGGGTAGCGTAAGACGAAGGGTTACCCATGTCCCTTTCCCTTGTTAACATGTTTATATGTTTATATGATTAATTGTTATTTGAGATTATCTGTTGTGATGATAATACTGGCCTGACTGTTATTATTATTTTGATATTGTCTGTTATGAATATGTTAATATTATGATGCCATGATTATGATGCAGTATGATGTTATTGATTGTTGTTGATGTTGTGCTCTTTATGAATGTTGACTGTTTGAGGATTTTAATACCATCATAAGGATAAAGACCGTTAAAATACGTTAATGATAACAATAAGAATTAAGGGATGTTTCTCCCAGTTGTTCATAAGACATTAATATAGTGTGAGAGTAAGGTTATGCTCATAGGGCTTAGTTAAAGACCCTAGGATTGATTAGTGAGTGTTCTAGGAACATTAATAATGAAGCTACTATTAAAGGATTAATTCCCGATGATGATAAGACGGTGAATAATAATGAAGAACAGTTAAGATTAATGAAGCTGAATGATTAATGGATTAGTAACAACCATTAGGATTGAATCTGGCTTGTTCCCAATAATTGGCAAAGGTCGGTGACCCTTCTGCCAAGACCAACAGGGCGTAAACTTGAGCACGCCCGTGCCCAACAGGGAGCACGCCCATGCTACCATTCAAATCCCAGATCAGGGCGTGCTGCTTGAGCATGCTCGTGCTCAATAGTTAGCACGATCGTGCTTGACTGTGAGCTCAGCACGACTGCGCTCACCTTTGTAAAACAGAAGGCAGAACAGTAAGCAGGGGTTTCACCCCAAACACTTAAAGAAGACTTAATAAGATACCAACGAAACATGAAGACCAAAGACAAGTGGAAAAGGTGATGTGAGCCTTGATGCTTAATCGGTCAAGGTGTTGATTATGATGTACCTTCGTAGCCGTATTGGGCCCAAGGGGGCCTTGATGTTTGCTAGTCAAAAGGTGGTAATGCTCCTAGTGAAGAACGACTAGAACTGTTCAATAATGAATACGAAACGATACACGATAATCCTCAATAGCCGAAGTGCGTCAAGGCACTGATAGGTGAATAAACTTGGCTACATTAGCCTAGTGACCCAATCGCGAGGTGGTGGAAACGTTTGTTGTGTCTTTGTGTTTGAGCATAGCATTTCACTGCATTCGGATGACGTTAATGGAGGTTGTGCAACATACGAGCGGATGGTGTCCGAGTGTAAGACGATCTTGCAATCCTCGG